>PVJI01001258.1:0-191323 GCA_004026765.1 Micronycteris hirsuta
GTAAGGTAAAAATAAATATATTAAGGGCCACAGAGAATATCTGTAACCTATCTGCATGGTCTGTCAATGAAATTTTCCTTCAGATAACAGAACTGTCACATTTAAATAAAAATGTTTCAGAACCTTACAAGATAAAACACAAATCTCTATGGCTGATAAAAAATATGTCCAAAAAATCTAGTTTTATAAGAAGATATAGGTAAGCCACTTTTGACTCTACTCTTTGCCTGTTTCTCAGGTGTACCTCCTTGGCTCCCAGATATTCTGTATGTGTGTCCACAAAGCACAGTTTAGGGTAATTTTGGTGTCTCCCATCACCCAGATAAGAATAATATTGGTAATTGTTGCATCCTATATACTTGAAGACTTGTATAATATATAACATAGAGGATCTACAAAAAGAAGAAAGGAAAGACAGAAAAAGAGATGGCCAGAGAGAGAACTGAATAAATGGTGAATCAAAATGCAAACCCAGAGTATCCATTTTTCTAATTTAACTTTAATCATTTTGAAACAAAAAAACACACCCTAAATTATTGTAACATTTTCAAAGCACATATGATGAACACTGTCTTGTGCTGTCCTTAAGGATACTTTTACACATCCTGTGATACTTTATAATTCTTTTTAAGAGTGACACAGGAATTTGAGCTTGATAAAGCTCGAATGTTATATTGTATTGAGGCACAGATTTATTGTTTTTTGAAAAGTATGATATGTATCTATATTTCTATGTACGATTCTTTGATTATTTTCCTTTTCACATACACCTGGTAATACCCAGATCAAGAAGATTTGATTTTGTTGTATTCAAACAACAGAAAAAGTGATTTTGTGTTCTATTATCTTTTTCTGTGATCTCCTGGTAGACCTTGAAATTGAAGTTGGCATATTTGTAAATATGATTTACCTTCCTAGGTCTTTTGAAAGTTCATTCACTTGGCAGATATATAATCCTAAGAATTCAGTGGTAACGTTGTTAATATTAACACAATAGGAAATTAGCCTTCAGAGTTCTAGGTTAACATATTTCTCTGTACTACTATGAAGGTAATTGGTTCTAACATGTTAATTTAAAAATTGAGGCTTTCTTAGTGTATAACTCGGTTCTTGGAATAGGTTAGTCCAGAAAGCTAAACTGCATACCACATTTATAAACTTTGCCTGTATTAGTTTTAATTTTGAAACAGTTAGCCAGACATAATCTATTTTGAAGTTAACATGTAAGAAGGTTGTTTGAAAGGATAGACAAACACCCCTATCCCCTTATAAGTAAACTGTAGGAAAAGCTAGCTTGTTTTAAAAGCTTTCCAAGTAGTAGTGATGTATTTTCAGTGATTCATTCACTCAGTCTGGGCTTCCTGTAATCAATAGCATGTGGACGAGGAACAGTTTAAATCTCTCTGGCTCATGTAGGTATTTAACCTGTGACTTTGCCCCTGTACACATGATGCTTTCATTTAGAGAATAATGTAAAAAAGAAATATTGTTTTCTCCTTTAAGAATAGGCCAAAGGCAGAATGTATAAAAATCAACAAATCGTTCACCCTCTCCCTCATATCACATTTACTAGAAAGGATGTCTTCTGTTATATCATTTTAAAGGATAATGCCAGTAAGAATAGGGAAAAGCACAAGTTCTTGGGATATTGTTGGAAATAGGTAAGGCATTACTATTGTTGGACTTAAAAACCATGTTAATAAGACAACTGTGTAAACAAATCATATTTAATCGGTGTGTTAGAGCATCAAATATAAAATATTCATTCCTATAGAATATATTTATAAGTTTGGGTTCAATATGAGAATTATTATAACTATAAAATTGCTAACAGAACATTTGTTTTATTTTTCCTAGTTTGTGTGTTCTACTTATTCAAAAGAATATATTATTTTTCTTCATTTAAATAATTTTCTCTGTGAGTTTTATCATTTCATAATGACAACTTAAGTGTACTGATTTACAAATTATACATAAGCATCTCTTAAATCTGGATAAGTTTTCAAGAAAAAAAATAGCATTAGATTATCTCTGTTTTGTTTAGTTCTTTTTCTAGGGTTTTGTTCTGTTCTCTCATTTGGGCCATATTTCTTGGTGTCCTCATTTTGGCAGCCTCCCTGTGTTTGTTTCTATGTATTATGTAGAGCTGCTTTGACTCCCTGTCTTAGAAAACACACTTGTAAATCATGTGGGGCAGAGCCTTATGGAATCGCCAGGGCCCAGCAACCTTCTTCACTGCTTTGTGGATCTGTGTGGAGGGAGGGCTCAGAGAGGGGACAATGCCACGGCCTGGTTTCTGGAGGTTTGCCCAGCACTTGCTCCCCTTCCAGTCACTTCACCAACCTCCCATATGCAATTGGCACCCTTCCAGCTGTTGTCCTGGTAGTGAATCCCAATAACCAACCTATTGGATGTAGAGTTCAAAACACTGGTAATCAGGATGCTCAAAGAACTCTCTGAGTACAGCAAAAAGATAAGGGAAGAAATGAAGATTACACTAAGAGAAATAAAGAAAAATTTACAGAGAATCAACAGTACAGAGGGTGAAGCTGAGAATCAAATCAACAATTTGGAACACAAGCAAGGAAAAAACATTGTATCAGAAAAGCAGGAAGAAAAAGGAATTTAAAAAAATAAGGATAGGTTTAGGAACCTCTGGGACATCTCCAAATGTGCCAACATCTGAATAATAGGGGTGCCAGAAAAGAAGAGGAAGAGCAAGAAAATGAAAACTTATTTGAAAAAATAACGAAAGAAAATTCCCCTCACTTGGTGAAGGAAATAGACATACAAGTTCAGGAAATACAGAGAGTCCCAAACAGGTTGGACTCAAAGAGGACCACACCAAGACACATCATAATCAAAATGCCAAAGGTTAAAGATAAAGAGAGAATCTTAAAAGCAGCAAGAGAAAAGCAGATGGTTACCTACAAAGAAGTTCCCATAAGACTATCAGCTGATCTCTCAAGAGAAACTTTGCAGGCAAAAAATATTCAAAGTGATGAAAAGCAAGGGGCTACAACCTAAATCACTCTATCCAACAAAGCTATCACTTAGAATGGAAGGACAGATAAAGTGCTTCCCAGATAAAGTAAAGCTAAAGAAGTGTATCATCACCAAACCATTTTACATGAAATGTAAAAGGGACTTATTTAAGAAAAAGAAGATTAAAACTATGAACAATACATACATTCACAACTATCAACAACTGAATTTAAAAAAACAAACTAAGCCAACAACTAGAACAGGAAGAGAATCATACATATGGAGATCACATGGAGGGTTATCAGTGGGGAGGGGGAAGGGAGAGTGGTGGAAAAGGTATAGGAGATAAGAAACATAAGTGATAGGTACAAAATAGACAGGGAGAGGTTAAGAATAGTATAGGAAATGGAGAAGCGAAACAAATTACATGCATGACTCCTGGACAGGAACTAAAGAGGGGTACTTGTCAGATGGGGGTAAAGGGGGAAAATTAGGACAACTATAATAGTATAATCAATAAAATATATTTAAAAAATAAAAATAGCATCAGAAAATTAAAGATTATATCAAGACCTAGATATGATACATACAATAAATGACTCAAAAACAACTTTATTATATTACACTTAGTTCTCCTCTTCCTCTTAGAACTTCTTTGACTCGTCTTTCGATGTCTGCCCACCCCTTACCTTCTCTCTCCGTCTCTCTCTGTCACTCTCTTTCTCTCTCTCTCTCTCTCATACACACACATGAACACATACTCACACATAGGAAAGTTCTGTGATACATGTTTTCAACTGTCTCCTAAATGTCTCTTTAAGTTGTAAGTTAACATATCCAAATCAGACTGCATCTTAATAACAAAAACTAGTGTCTAGTTATTAAACACATAATATGGACCAGCACAGGAGTAGGCTTTTAAGTATATAAGCTTATTTAACCTGTACACCCACCTGTGCAGTAGATAATTAATATTCCCTTAAACTTGAGGTAAAGTTGCCTACATTCTTACAGAAAGTAATTAGCAAAATTTCCATTTAGTCTTGGCAAAGCTCTGTTCCTTTAATTCTCCCCGTGTTCCCTATCTCAGTAAACCATGAACCAATCTACCAACTGCCGAGGATCAAAATTTCAGAGCAAACATCTACTTTTTCCCAGTCCATATGCCAGACATCAAGACTTGTAAATTGCACAGAAGCAGCTCTTCTCACCACGAAGCGGCTCTGACCTCGAGTGTGCAAGGTGACAGGACTCAAGCTACACACGGAAAAGCATGTTCTGGGGTCCAGTTCAGGAATACGGAATAAATCATTTTATGGTTCAGTCTATGATCTAAGACATGGTTTATGTAACTATGGAAGTATGCTTAAATTACCAGTTGTTTTTATTGGGGAGAGACATTGATTTTGAGAACATTATATCTGCAGTGTTTAGTGAGCTGGATACTGACAGCTATTTTGAGTACAAAAAGACAACTATATTCTGTGGAAAGTTTACTGCACTTTCTGTATCCACAATCTGCATTCTTGTGATGTCCATCAAAAACTAAAGTTTGGATCAATTAGACTACAAATTCAGTCAATTAAAACTATCTCCAAGATGGTCTGCATTGTGAAGACTGGCCACTTAGAGTAGTTTGTTTATACGTGTTACTGGGGCTCAGTCATTGGTTCTTCGCAGGTGGCACAGATTAACTGAAATACTGATGCTCCCACGGTATGAAGTAGTTTCAACTATGTCTTGAGACAAGAGAGACTTTAGCAAAAATTAGTAGAGGATAATGGGGTGAAATTATCCCACAGCTCTTTATGGTTTTAACTCCTCCTAATCAGAAAAGATTTTAAAATTGTATTTATAAATTTGGATTTTTATGTGTGAAAGTTATAATATGTAAAATGGGCCATTATAGAGAAAATCACTGAAGCCTTAATTAAGGTTTTTGAAAGTCAAACCCAATTATCAAGGAAAAAATTTCAAAGGCAAACATATGAAAAAAATTTGAAACTTTCCTTTTGTATGACTTTCACCTAGAAATTTTAGAACTACTATTAAAACTGCAGCAATCTTTCCCTAACTGCAAATATCCTTTTGTGAAAATAAGTAGATATCTATTTGCATACTCTTTTCATCATTGCAAGAATTCTTGATAGAATACCTATAAATCATAAGTAACTCCAAGTTTTAAAGTAAAACAAACAAACAAACAACAACCTGGTAGTTACTTTATAAGCCACTATTCAGCAGGCATTTATGAAGCACCTAGTCTGTGCTATGCACCCTGGTTGGCCCTCATCCGCTAGGCCCTCAGGTGAGGGGTGAGAAACAGACTCTAAAATCAGTACATTAGCCAAAAGTAGCTTATAAGAAAAATAACCTTGAAAAATTTTGTATTTGCCCAGTAGGTACAATATGCATTTTTGTGATACTTACCCCTAAAGAGTAACTTCTAAGCCCATGAATATTTAAGAACTAACTAAATTAGACGAAAGGAGAAATACGCAGAATGCCTATATAAACATGACAGCCGTTCAGTACTCAGGAAAGCCATCAAATCCCTAACCTAAACTTGGGAAGGGAGTACAGGGCTCTAAAAGATTCCTACCTTCCTGCAGAATTGCCTCAATTGCTTGAGGCATGTGTAGGGTAACCAAGACAATATGTGAGGATGAAGCATAATAATGGTGAAGATGTAGGCAGTCAAGTTCTGAATTTAGTATTACGTTAATTAAATGTGTTTGTGTTACAACTACATGGTATAGCAAGAAGCATCAGCCTTCAGAGCTGCACACAGATTGGCGCCCAGGGAGCAAAAGTTTAGGAGACTCTCAGAGAGTCCTGCACTTGCAGGCACTCATTTTCAAGATGGAGAGCAAATGTCTTCTTACATATTGTGGTCTAAGCACTAACATTTTATATCTACCATCCCAGGAGACTGAATGTTTCTCCAGATTTCTTCCCTTTACAGGGTATGGTGACTATGGCCATTCGTTTTGTTAAAGATAAACCAATAAAGGTATATGCACTTTTTGTATAATCCTTCATTGAAATGATTCACATAAAATGAATTAACCAGTATTTCATTGAAATTACATGGGAAGCATATTGAAAAAGTTTTATCTATCAAGGAATAACCCTCTATTTTAATATACTCATATATCATATGAAAGAATTTACTGATATTCTCTTTAATTGGTGTGCTGTGCCTACTAGTTTATTTTTGGAATGTAAAAATAAATATTATACACATATTTGCCCACATATATATTTATATAGGTAGAATTATAATTCTAGTTCACTCTAAAATCTTAACTCCTTTAAGCAAATTTTTCTTATGATGAGAGTTTTCAAAAATACAATCACACAACTGATATCAGAATACTTTTCACAAATCCTGTTGTCTGATAGTCACAGCTATGAGGTGTACCACTGTCTCCCTCTCATGGGTTAAATTAGATGCCATAAGAAAAACGCTTTGGCCAATCTTCATTTTTCTCCTGGGAGGTGGACGGGATGAAGCTTTATTTGTTTTAGCATTCCCTGCGACAGACAGTGTATCTTTCATATAGTAGTCATTTAATAAACATGAGAAAAGCAAACCATAATTCTTACTGAGAATATTTTGTGCTGTTTGTAAAAAAAATGTAAAAGCAATATTACTGGAAAATGTACAAAAACATGTATTTAGTTTTTTTCATCAAAATATGGCTGCTACATATATATGTTCATATCTTTAGCTGACAATGTGGCAGATTAATTAAAGACCAATTTATTGAGGTCTATGAGAGACTATTTCATTTTTATAGTTTTTGCATTAAAATAATTGTTACTTAGTCAAATAAAATGTAGATTCTCTTATAAATACTCATCTCTTAATAATAGTTTTTAAAATTTAATGTATTATTTAACTTCTGTTAGAAAGATGATTTCTAACAATCCAGCTGATGTATTCAAATATAAAGTAACTTATTTCTAATAGTTATTTCTAACAAATATACAATAAGAGAAACTCAAAAGGAAACTGTAATACTATTGCGTATCAGGTGCCAGCATCCCTTACGTTTAAAGTTGTATTAGAAGACTTACCCAGAATTGTTCATGATTCAGTGCCCTAAATGGTATGCATTGAAAGATTATCTAAAGGTCAGTACTTACTGTTTGACCTCTAGAACAGAGTAATACTTTGAATTTTCTGAAAAATGGGAGGAATCAGTTCAAATGGCACTAAAAATAGTGTTGGAAAAAAAGATCCACAAGGGTATCTTTTACCATTGATTTTTTTTTGATGGGGGGACTACTATAAAATTTTCAAAGAACGGAGTGTTCATAAAAACTGCTAGTAAGAGATATTCTAGAGACTTATTCTGTTTAGTACAGAAAAGTTACATTATGACTTTAAATATAATTTCCCCCTTTCCTTACCACAAATATGCTGCTCAAATTGTACCTTTTGGGACTACTTCTGGATACCTTTTTAATAGAGTTAACACAAGCTCGTTAAGTCCTGCCTTGTGGCTCACTTGAGGATCAGATGAGAGCCAAATGGGAGGGTGGTTTTTGTGATGTGGGGTAAGCATGTACGTGTGAGTGTGTGCTCGTGTGTATGTGCCTATTAACTGTTCAAATAATCCAGGAAAACAGAAAAAATGCTGAATGGAAGTTTTGTGGGTAGGACTAGCCATGGAACAGAGCCTTAGCTGTGCATTATTAGTTAGTGAATTTCCAAAGATCGCCTCCACACAATGAAGCTACAGTTTACAGAAGGCCACCCCTCGCTAGGAACGTGTGTTTGTGCGCAGGTGTGTGTGTGTGTGTGCAGGCAGGCAAAATATAAAATAGTTTGCAACATTTCTATTGATCACCATTTTCTCTTCCTGGAAACAATCTTTAAAAAAAAATGGAGCTTTCTAGTATTTAAATGACTGGGTCGTATTTAACTAATAAACTAAAAAATAGTCTGGAGTTCCGACGACAACGTCTAGAAAGGGTGTAATTTTGGAGTCTGAACCTGCCTGATATGCGGCTCTCATCCAGCCACATAAAAGGGAGTGTGGCAAACCCCTAACTGTTACCTGTCTATACCCAATCATCCACCATGTCCTTTTCCGTACAACTCAGTTATGATGAGTACTTTCACACTACAATGAATCCTTGGTGTTTGAGACTCAAATTATACACTGCCATTTCATTCAAAGTTCTTTTGCCTAAAGTCTTGTCTGGCAGCTAAATTCTTTCCTTCTTACAAGTATAGAGTGTAATGCAACATTGAACAAAACCCTGCAAAACCCAGTAAGATGGCAGTGGTCAATGGAGAAAAGCGGGGAAAGTAAATGTACCATTATTCTAAAGATGTTTAAACATCCCTGGAGGAAAACATTCAGGGGAAGGGTAAAAGAAAAGTATATGTTAATGAGTAGTCAGAATTTCATAAGTTACCCGGAGTCAAAGGGCACATTTTTATAACGGAGTTGCATAGCTAATGCTAAAAGAATCATATCAAGGAGTTTAATGACAGTAAAAGTTGGAGAACAGGCAGGAAAAAAATATGACTTATCACTGGTGGTGGAATTTTCATATTCCAATGGGCCTGCCTAGGAACTAAATAGGAAGGATTAAGTCTGGATTAAACTCTCAAACTGCGTTTAGCTCCTAAACTGGATCTCCTAAATGAAGACCAATTGTTCCTAATTGCAAAATGATAGGGTTTTACAATTCCAATGTATGAAAGAGCTAACTGAAAACTACCTGAAGAGATCAGCAATACAGTAATTTCCATTCCAATTTAGTGTGAGTCCTCATTCTGATACAGTATTGTGTGTGTGTATTTAAACATGTTCTACACTGCAGAAAGCTTTAAAGTAAAATATATTTATAAATAGATGAGAGGTGGAGCTACTCTTACGTGCCTCCTAATCTTATGTCTTTACTATTTCACGATAGATATTTTTATTTAAAGAAAAATTAGTAACTGTATGTTACACATCTTAAAAAAGCAAAACATGAATCTAACTTGAATGTAAAATCTGAAAAATAACGCAGCTTCAAAGTGGTCTTAATCATCGCCAGATGCTTAATGAGTTTAAATCCTATTACTGGAATGGATTCCTGATGCCCTTCTGTTCTTTTGGTACCTTATTTGTTCGAACTCTTTTAAAATGAAAGCATCTTATTATTTTTTAGACTAGGTATTTGCATGATCAGAATAATACAGAATATTCTCTTTAACAATACTTCGTGCAGTTGTTCAGAAATTTGCTTTTAAAGTACTGAGAATATAGACAACTGTATATTGGTCATAAAACATGCTCTTACTGAACCTATCAGGATATGTGGATCTCTTGGCCAAATTCCTAAATTGTGGAGCAACAAAAGGGATTACTGAGTCACCCTCCACTTGAGTTTTTGGCTATAAATAACCTTAAAAATAATGGGTGCAAAGAGAAAATTCTACTTATTTAGCCCCCAAACAAACAAACAAGGCAAAACAAGAGATACAAATCTGAGTGGATCCAGACAGAACCTTGAATAAAAACTCCAAAAGTGGGGGGAGATCCTATGTACCTAGCTGATTTTGGATTAAAAATTCTTGGATAACCCTTGAAACCTCTAAAACTCGGGTACTGTTCTAGAGAAGTCTGAAAATAAAGAAATATTTCATTTGATTTAGTCAAATCTTTTTAAGATGCTTGATGCATTTCCAAACTAGATATTATAGAAGCACCCACCCATAGTGGTGATAATATAGGCAAAGAGAAAAACTCTCAGCAATTCCAGCTCATGGTCAAGTTTGGTGAAGCAACTGAAGGAATGATCTGAAGTAAAAATCTGCCCAGAGAAGATTTCTCTAAGAGAACATCATATGAGAATTGTCCCTCTGTGGACACTAGCCAACTCCTAAACTGTTTATTCCACCAGGTAAGCTTAGTCATTCTCAACTAATATCTTGTTGTCTATTTTATAAAGTGTACAATAAAGGAAACCTTTCAGTATTATTTATCTGAACAAAGTTTATGAAACAGAAAATTACAGTCAGCATTCTAAAGTCAGGATTAAGGAGGCCATATTTCATAACTGTGCTCATTTTTGCTTGAAACATTATATAAGTTTAACAACCTATTTTACCTATGATGATTTAAATGTGTACATAATATATTTCACAACAGATGATAAACTACATAAATTTTCAATAATGTAATTTCAATGCCAATCTTCAAAAAGTATTGAATGCAAATATAAACTTTTTAAAATAACACTGCACTTGACTGTTATATGAACTTTTCTCAAGGGCTGAAATGTTCTTACTGTGAGTTCTAAAATGTCAGTGAGAAATGGAATTCTATGCAGCAGAGAGAAGAAGGAGCTTATACCCTTTGCAACAGCATGGATGGAACTGTAGAGTGTTATGCTAAGTGAAATAAGCCAGGCAGTGAGGGACAAATATCATATGATCTCACCTTTAACTGGAACATAATCAACACAAGAACAAAGCAAGCAAAATATAACCAGAGACACTGAAATTAAGAACAATCTAACAATAGCCGGAGGGGAGGGGGGAGGAGGTTGTGGGGAGAAGGGTTTTCAGGAACTACTATAAAGGACACATGGACAAAACCAAGGGGGAGGGTGGAAGCAAGGGAGGGAGGTGGGTTTGGATGGGGTTGGGGGGAGGGGAGAAAATGCAGACAATTGTAATTGAAGAACAATAAAGTAATTTAAAAAATAATAAAATATCAGTGAGAATAATGGAAGATGTCATACTTTCTTTTTTTATTTAATCCTTGTTGTATTTTTTCCATTACCATTCAGTCCCCTTAACTTCCCCCCAGCAATCACCACACTGTTGTCCATGTCCCCCCAAGTCCTTTTTCTGGTATCAGACACTGATAATACTTTAATGAAATTGCATCAACCCAGTGCCCAAACATACTAAGAATTCCACAAATATTTGTTAATATATGAAAAAACCAGTGTCAAGTGATGATCCAAAGGAATGAACATACTGAGAAAAAAGTGCTTAAAATACACACATCAATGAAAAGGAAGATATGGCAATACTTCAAAATTGGGGCATAAATTATATAATGTTTAGCTGTCACTTTTCTTTATAAAACAAAACGTCTGTATAAAAATATCTAAGGGGTTAAGTATCTATAGCATGAACCCACTAATATAAAGAGAGAGCAGAAAATTTGATTCCTACTGGTTTCCTTTTATACCTGTCATAGCAAATGTTCCTCTAAAGAGCTGCTTTGGGAGAGAAAGAACAGTGCAGCTGCTCAGGTGGCAAACTGCATCCACAACAGTAACAGCCTGAAAGAGGAAGGTGCATCCTGAAACGAGAAAGTGTTCTCCTCAGAAATGTCTTTGTGAGTATCCTATGCAGCCTTTATGACTGTTTCCTTACCTGTAAAATTAGGATGATCTTACCTGACAGAATTGTAAAATTAGCTAAGTAATGTAAAATTTTTAGTTATCTGGAGAACTTGTTAAAATGCAGAGGTATTAAAAAAAACACTCTGGTCATTATAAAGCAATCAATAGGGCACAGGGCTACACTTTAAGAAATACTCCTCTAAGAGAAATTACCATCTTTGCTGCATCCCATTACTGTTTGGGCTTATTTCTCCAAAAAGCAATGAGAGGCCTTATCAGCAACAGGGTGTCTGGTTAACCATTTTTCCTTGGTTCCAGGGGAAATTTTACAGCACCCACACACCTAGTGACAGTATGTCAGCAAAACCCAATGCATAAAATTTACCAGCAATAATAGAGCTGAGGACCTGTTCTAATTATAAAGTAGTGGTCCATAAGAAGAAAAGGGAAGAGAAAGGCAGAAAAAAAGAAGAAAAGGTGGAAGAAAAGAGAACATGGAGATGATGAATAGGATATAAGAAAACAGGGTGCAATCATAATGTCTTCCTGCAATCTTCCAAACCTGGATTGCCCAGAGAATTTTTTGGAGGTGGTTTTCAACAGACAATGGTCATTTAATCACAATCAAAATCTAGCTTATTCAGTGGGTTATCTATCACACTAAAGCTCCAGAGAATGAGCCCAAATCTATTTTTTTTTTTAGTTTTTTCTCTCTTTTTCTTTTTTTGCTCAATCCTTCAACCCTCTATGCAGTTCCCCCAACCAACAGCAGCCAGTTTGCTCTCTATGAGTCTGTCACTATTTTGCTTGATACTTAATTTTGTTCATTAAATTGCCAAATCTCTACCTAAGTAATTCCTTTAAAAAATACATCTTTTGTTGGTGAAACTAAAAATCCACTTGATATACTCAAATATCAGGCCATAATATCTCAGACATTTTATATAGAATATTTTACTTTTTTGCAAAATATGAATTCTTATGCCTAATATTTTCTCTACATGTTTTAACATTATTAATTTCACAAAAATTTGTTTACACATAGTTTTTCAGTTGGCTGCTTTTACATTAATTAAATTACAATGATACTTGTATTCCACTCCTACTGCTAAGTGCAGCTGTCAATGGTATTTTTACTTTCACTTGCCTTCAACATTTATAGTTCAGAGAAACAAACCAGGTATTTTACTTTATTTATTTTTATTAAATTTATTGGGGTGACATAGGTTAATAAAATTATATAGGTTTCAGGTGCACAGTTCTATAATCCGTCATCTGTATATTGTATTGTGTGTTCAATGTTCCAAGTCAAGTGCCCTTCCGCCACCGTTCACCCCCTTTATCCTCTCCTGTCTCCCCACCCCTTCCCCTCTGGTGACCACCATGCTGTTGTCTGTGTCTAGGAGTTGGGTTTTGTTTTTTTGGTGGTGGTTGTTTTTTACTTTATCTTTTCACCTTTTCACCCAGCCCCACAGGTATTTTAGTTCATTTCACCATCCTTGCTACCCTAGGAATCCTATGGAAAAAAAGATGGTCTTCAGCATCCTCACTTTAAGCCCTCTTGCAGGAAATATACCCTACAATGGTAAAATTTTTCAAAATATTAAAAATAGATCAAAAGTTAGGGGACAATTAATTCTCTTCTTATTCTTTTCAACACATGAGACCTAACTAAGAGTTTTACCTAAAAAGTAGCCAGTCTATGGATATACACAATTCAACTTAGATTACAAATACTAGTCGTTCAGATTCCTCATACATTTACTAATTCTGGAGTCCTACATCTCAAAGGATAACACATTTATGACACACGGTTTACTCATGAAAATCAGAATAGTTTGGTTGTGTGATTCTTCTTTCTACCGAAATGTAAAATCTTCCCCAAAAGTTCACCTTACTCTTTATGTCTTCCCAGGTATAGAGGGAATATAAGTGGTGACCATAATTTTTTGTGAAATTTGTTTCAACAATGCATTTTAATGCTATCCACATAAACATTCCCCATGGGTTTGTACATCGTTTTAGTTGAAAGTGGAAATGCCCCCAAAACAATTATTTATCTTAACTGCTATTCACATAACTTACATTCTACTGCTTTCCTTTTGTATACTTAATCCTTTGTAAACTGACTTCTGACCAGATCAGTAACTATCTGCTTCTAAACCACATCAGCAAATATTTGCTAACAACTTCCACTCCAGCCACTCTTCTCCAACATTCTTAAAACTACGTAATTAACTAGATGTTAGGAATCTTTTCCCAATATATGTTTATATCAAATGATCAAAATGTATGTATACTTTCAATATTTTTCCATATTATTGACAATTATACCTCAATACAGCTGGAAGAAAAGAGTTCACAAAAACTCTATTTAGACTTAACTGAAATTGTTCTTTCCCTGTTTTTCTCTCTCATATTTATTCTCTGGTACCTTTCCTCTCACTGTGCAGCAACTAGGTGTCCAAGATTCCACCATTCCTGTCTCCTCTAAATTCACTGTTAAAATCTCTCCCACTCATGCATTCAATTATCATTACTATGTGAATGATTCACAAATTCTAATGTCCTTTCCTGATCTCTTTCTAGTTCTAATTTCTGCAAAATATCTATTAAACACCTCCGTATGGCCCAATGGTCACTCAAAGTTACTATGTCAAAGAAAGGGCTTATCTGTCTCAACAAAAAATCAGGTCCTGCTCCTGAGTCACCTCCCTCCTTTAATGGCACCTTCACATAGCCAGTCGCTTTGTATCATTAACTTCTCTCTTCGTTTTTACCTTCACATACAATCTGCCACCAAGTGCCATTAAGTTTTACTCTTCAATATATTTCTGAACTTTTCATTCTACTCTCCATCCTTTTGGTCCAAAACCTTGTTTTGCTCTTCACTTACTTTATCACTGAGCCCTCTGACAGCTTCCTAACAAATGTCCCAAGCTTTAGTCCATCACTTTCATCAAACACTGAATACTACCAAATACCGTTTAGTACAGAAACACAAAAATGAAATGAAATAGTCCCTGCCCTGAAGACAGGAATAATCTACCAGAGAAAGAGATTGTGCAATACTCTGATTAAGTGCTATGAGGTATACACCGTAAAGCTTATGTAAGTGTAAAAATTGAGCACAGAGCTTGCATTTCTAACCAGCCTGATTAGAGATAAGAAAATCCTTAGAAGAGGTACTATGTAGCTGACTTTAAAGAACTTATAAACCTTATCCCAGAAGTGAGGAGTTAAAACTTTCAAAAAGATGGTACAGTAATAATAGTATCTTATCAGTGTGAAAAGCTATAGTAAGGTCTCAAAACCTCAGATGTGAATGTCTGTTCAGATACAGCTGCAGGTACAAGGACACAAAGAGTTCCATGGTTTGGCCCTGGCTGGTGTAGCTCAGTGGACTGAGCGCGGACTGAGAACCAAAGGGTCGACGGTTCGATTCCCAGTCAGGGCACATACCTGGGTTGCAGGCCAGGTCCCCAGGGGGGCCACGTGAGAGGCAACCACACATTGATGTTTCTCCCCATCTCTTTCTCCCTCCCTTCCCCTCTGTCTAAAAATAAATAAATAAAATCATTAAAAAAAAAAAAGAGCTCCATGGTTTGAGTTTGAATTTTGCTTCTTTAAATTTTATCCATTTAGCAAATAATTATATTATTAGTAATCCAACATATCCTCATTAATCCCCTTATTCAATAAACAATAATTAGGCAAATATGATTTATTGAGTCATGCTATTTAGTAAATAAACAAACTTCCTGGCCTCAAGGTACTTAAAATTTAATGGTAGAAATGAGTTATTAACAAAGATTATAGTAAAAAACAAGTTCTATGAAGAAATAACAAAATTGAGGGTAGATGCTAGGGGTTAAAAATGGGGTTAACTAATCACGGTATCTGCAACACCTCTAACCCAAAACCCCATTAAAATGGAAAATAAATCCATATATATTGATCTATATCAGCTTATCCATGGTACTACTGTTTGATTATTGTCGTTAGCCAAAAAAATCTCAAGTAAATGTGTAAGGAGGAATGATCAATGATGAAAATAGTTTTTTTTTTTAATTATTTTTAGACAGAAAGGAAGGGAGGGAGAAAGAGAGGGAGAGAAACATCAATGTGTGGTTGCCTCTCACATGGCCCCCACTGGGGACCTGGCCTGCAACCCAGGCGTGTGCCCTGACTGGGAATTGAACCGGCGACCCTTTAGTTCGCAGCCCACACTCAATCCACGGAGCTATACCAGCCAGGGCGAGAAAAGGTTTTGAGAAGAGAACTCTCATCAGACCATTCCTCTGCTGGAGAGTAATCAATAGCTTTTCAATGATTAACTTGTAGAAAGTTTCAACTCCTTTTAGGGCTTCTCAAAACTGACCTTAGACAATATTTGCAATCTACTTTGTTTTCCTTTTCTTAATTTATTTGCCCTACCTTCCCCCAAACTAAGTTATTTATTTATTACCCCTGATAATACCTGACTCATTTTAATCTCTATGCTTTTAATTAAACTATTAAACTTTTTATGCCAGCTCAACTTCATTCAGAGAACTCCGAGTATCCTCTTTTGTCTCTGCCTATTCACATGCTGCCATCTTCAAGGACATCACTCCATCACGAACTAATCCCCCCTTTTCCATCGACATATCTGTACCTTTAGAATAGAATTTTATCATTTCTTGGTATCTGACTTTTTCTCTATCTACCTATTATTGCATACAGTATTGATATACTTGAGGAAAAGTTTTCAACACAAGAATCCAATCTATAGGGAAAGGTTGGTGCAGTACTTGTTTTGTTGTGTGTCAGAGAACTTTGCAAGCCTAGGTGTTCAACAAAATGATCTGTGGAATGAATGAGTGAATGAATTAACTCATTCATTACCTAAAACATTCACATTAACTGTGCTCATCACAATATTTGAAGCTGTGAGAAATAACGTAGTGTAACAGGTAACAAACTAATTTTGCAAGAGATATATCCGAGGTCAAATCTTGGTTTTATTAACTTTTCATTCAGCTTGTTTGGCCCATCTAGACATGTTTCCATTCATAGAGAGTGTGTGTTGCCTGAGAGAAACTGTATGCTCAATAAATGTTATCTACTATTATTACAAGGTAGCATCACCAAAGTTAGTATAATCTTTCAAGCTAATCAAAATTAGTTTATGGTTTTTTTTCTGTTTCTACTTCCTACAATTAAATTATAAAGAGAAAAATGCTTGTGCATTTTATACAACCTGAACACGATGTGTCAGGAGTCTGATAAACAAGCATCAGACTGGTCTATACAAATACACACAGCCAGACAAGGTCATTCAGACTCAGTTAAGATTATCGTCTAAGTGAAAATTTTACCGATCTGCAAATTTTTTATACGGTTATCACTTCCTCTTAATAGCCTTGAAATTTAATATTTGGCTGAATAACTTACTATATGTACAGTTGAATTTTAATATTTGATTAGACAATGTATGCTGTGGAAAGCATTTGCTTAACACTCTTCCAAGGATCCTGCAGACACAAATAGAATACATTACTGCCGTACATTCTCTACTTTATGAAGCTGGGAATGTTTTAAGGTTTACATAATCAATTTTATGAGTAATTTCATTTTTTTCTGGCAAAATGAAAATGAAAGAAAAGGCAAATGATAGTTTTCTCAATTCTTTTTCTGCTTTGACTTATGCCTTACAGAGCTTAGGAGAAGGAAGAATCTTCCACTTCCCCTCTCGGGTTTTTTTTTTTCTCTTCCACTAACCTTCCATACTTCAATGAAAAATCAGTCCTCCACACTTAGACCTAACGTTTCACAGCACAGCCCCGAGAATGCCATGAAAACCACAAGGCAGAAGCACAGAAAACATCTCTGTCTCACGTAGGAAAGGTCAACCAGCATGTGCCCACGTCTTATCCTGCCCAGTCATGAGCACTCAGGTTGGAGGCCTGGTTTGACTACAACACTCGGCTCCTCCTAGGTGGCGGGGACATGTTTAGCTTTGACATAAATACAAAGAGGTTAGCTTGAGTCAGTTTTACTTAAAGATTTCTTTTGATCTCTGGTTTAGAACATTGGAATCAATGTAAAATGTAAACCAAAAACTGAGGTGCCATTACAATGGAAAAATTATCCTTGTTCTATTGAAAAAGAGAGAGAGAGAGAACAAAGAAAGAAAGAAAGAAAGAAAATATAGGAAAAAAAAAACCCTTTTCCTATAGTAAGAATAGTGGTATGAAGGGAAAAAGACAGGATTTGCAGTAATTTCTGGCTTTTTTAAACAATAAAAGTCTTTACAAAATAGTCACAGTCTCAGTAACAATGGATACAAATTCGAAAAGAAAAGAAAAGAAAAACATGAACTCTCTATATAGCCTTTCCCTCCCCCCAACAAGATACCATAACTTTCTTCAAGCCTACGATAAGCCAGGATCTGCATCTTTGGGCAACAAGATGGCTTTCAGGAACACACAAGCATTTTCTGTTATAAGGAGGAGTTTTTGTTTCTACTTTGCAATCTTCTCATTCTTCCTTCAGAATAATTTCCTACCTTTTCTCCACTTGTAGATATCTATTCAGGGTCTTCAGGTCAACTTTTGGATGCTCGCATTTGCCACTGAAAATTTGGTTTAGATGGAGTGGCCTCTATCAATGCTTCTATAAACTCAGACATACATTACCCTCTTTTATATGCCAATAGTTATTTTCATATAGCAATTCAAACTCACACTGTGATTAAATAAATTCATAGCAATTTATGAAGGGTCAATTGGCCCATCATTTGTGTATTTTTAACAATGCTATGGGTTGAATTGTGTCCACAAAAAATTATGCTGACGTCCTAAGCCCTAGTGCCTGTGAATCAAACCTTATTTGTAAACAGGGTCTTTGCAGATTTGAGTTGAGGTGAGATTATCAGGGGAAATAATTCAATATCACTGGAGTCTTTATAAGAAGATGTATGTAAGCACATACAAACACACACAACCATGTAATGAAAGAGGCAGAGATCACAGTGATTCAGGTGTAAGCCAAGGAATAACAAGGCTTGACAACCACCACCAGAAAGCTAAGAAGAGGTAAGGAAGGATTCTACCGAGGGTCTCTGAGACAGTACGGCTTTGTTGACACATTGACATCAGACTTCTAGCGTCCAGAATTGTGAAAGAACAAATTTCCATTGCTTTAAGCGGGCCAGTTTTGCGTCACTTGGTTACAACAGCCCTAGGGAACTAATACAAAGAGTAGCTTATTCATTCAAATGCATTAATCTTTACCACAATGTGTTCAGAATATATTTTTGAGCAAGGCATACCATTTTCCCTGATATCTGTAAAGTGTGAGCAAGCATATTGTGATGAGCTTTCTTCCTGTTTTTCCATCATTTGTTTTAAAGGGCAGATATTTCTGTTATTCTGGCTTTGGAAATAAAGGGAGAAAAACTAACTCCATATTTCTACCCACCATCCTTTCTTATGCCTTTCTTATAATCCTTGGCGTTGCCCTGTGCTCCACCCCTAACTTAGTGCTCTCACATATATATTTTATACATTACATTAGTATTTAATGACTATTTATTCCTATGCAAATTAATGTTTACAGAAACTAAAAGCAAAATCCATCAGTAATTGATTCTTATTAGCATTACTAATATTCTTACTCAGTATCAATTATAATTTTCAGCTATAAAAATTATGTAATTTGCATCAGTATGTATCATATACATTGTAACCTTATCACTTATGCTCTTGTACACATATGCTTTCTTAGGGAATAAACATTGTATAATTAAATTCGGGGTAATGACATCCAAGTTAGGGTGTGTGTGAGTATAATATCCTTCTGATATACAAGCCTCACCCATACACAGTCATATTTATACATGTGTGTGCACAAAATATCTTTGGAGATATACTGAAGAAAACATTAAATAAATACCCAGAGAAGAAGAATTGGCTGAGTGAAGAATAGGAGTAGGAAGAATGGGGAAATACTGTCCATTATACACATTTTATTACATTTTCCATTGTTTATATCGTGCATGTAATATTCTCCTAAAAATGAGCTACACTTTTATAAATTTAGATAAATATGGAATTGTAAATGCTTTAGAAATTAATAATGTAGAGCACAGTAACTAAATCAGCATAAATTTATTCAATATCTGCATTGTATAAATTTAAATAACATTGCAAATTAGCTAGAAATTTTGTGACTGATATATTTGATTAAAAATCATTTTCATTGTTGATTGTATATTATTCCTAAACATAAATAATTTAAATCAATGTAAGCTACTTCTTCCTTTATTTTTCTTTTGAAACATACTTTTTAGCACCCAAATTTAAACTTTGTAAAAGAAAAAGAACACCTACAATTGTTCCATTTTATAATGTATGATGTTATGATAGGAGGGAACTTACTGGCTCCAAACAGTTATCTCAGTGGCAAATGAAAAAGGGCTTTTTCTTTTTTAAAGAGTTGAGATTACTGTACATGTGTAGTGGGTTATAACTATTGATAATAGACTGAATTTTCTCATAGCGTTTCCTCCTTTCCACAATATTAGCCTTCCATGCTACTTACTGAAACAGATCCCAAATATTGAAATTATACATAAAATGTCTATTATGATTTAAAATGTTCAGTAGGAGATCTTGCCAGAAACATTATATTTGGCTTAAAAGTGCAGAGTTACTCAAAGTGTTAAAAATTTTTTGTTCAATATTTCAGTGAAAGAAAAATCATAAATCTACCAGAAAGAACTATTATTTCTGGAAACATAGAAACCATTGTAAGCAGGTGCAGTACTATCGTCTGTCTCCTAACTTTATCATACCTCCCTCTTTCATGCTTTCTTAGTTGACTTATTGGTCATTAAATTAAATACCCCAAAAAGTTATGTCACATAACTCTAGAATATAGAAAGAAGTAGCATTCAGCACATGGTTTATTTATATATTACAAAACAAGGCACCAGAGAGTCTTTTGAAATTATAACGATCATGTTGTGTGTGCAGCATCACAATACAAGCCCCTTTAAAACGCCACAAATTGTTACTCTATTGCATTCAGAGAGACACACAATGCAGGCTTGGATCTTGGCAACCTGTGAAAGTGCCCAGTCCAAAATTACTAACAGCTGGAGATGACAGTTGTTTTAACAGCTGAGCTGACAGGATTAATTTAAATGCACTGAAATCAAAAGTAGATAACACCTGTTTAGTCTTCCAGGGCCATTCGACAAGGTAGGCCGAAGGAAAAACGCAGAGCCAAAATTGTGTCTCTTTCTCTCTTGGAAGGACAGAGGGGCTTCGGAGGAGAATGTCACCTTTCCTTGGAGGTGGGGTAAGATTTCCACAGCAGGGGGCTGGTCAGCCCTTATCAGTTTTTAACATCTGGTTCCTATAATGTACCTCCTTCCTTTTTTTCCTTCTCTGTCCAAGGTCTTTGACCCAAACTCAACAGTGGATAAAGATCACTCGATTTCAAAGCTACAGTTTCTCACTACAGCTTCCTAGAAATTCTCTTGGGTTAATTAATGTATTCTCTTTGAGCTTCGCAGCCACAGTCACAGATGAGCTGCTTGCTTTTCTGTTTTTTTTTTCCCTTCTTATCTTTGGTTTTAAAATACATCATGTCATACATGACTTTGCATTTCAAATGGTTGTCAAAAATTATTCAGAGTTGGAGTTTGTATAGGATATTTGTCAATAGTTGATGGTTTTAATCTAAGAAAACTATTTCTCCAAAAGAAGGAATAGTAAAATGAATCTGTTTGAATTGGGGAATAATGAAATACTGGTTTAGGTTTGCATGGGTAGAGATGATAGGATACTGTAATTTCCTCAGGAGGTCTAGATTTATATGTTCTTATTAACACAAGGACATAAATGAATCAAAATTAAATAGTCTGAAAGCACAAGTATTTCTTTTGCTTCACTTCCAGGAATTAGGATCTACATGTACTTGAGGAACATAAAGACTGATTTCCATTTACATAGAGGAATATGTTGACCTGATATTAAGAATCCTAATATGCACAAATAAAAAAACATGTATTAAAATATTTTGCTAAAACTATACCTATATTATCTGCAGGAACCATATAAAATGTGGAGTGAATTTTGAGTAGAGACAAATTATTCCCTTCAAAATCTGACCAAATTCTATACCTGCTCGATTTAAAAGAAAATGTACATCTATTCGGAGAAGCAGAAAAGGGAATATCTTCAGGATTAAGACCGCATCCTTCTTAGCCAGCTCTGGATGTTCAAAAATGCAGAGCATACGGTTGTTATGTTTATTTGATTTACAGCCAAAATAAAGAGATAAGACAATAATGATTTTCTCATTTGTGGAAAAATATATGTGCATAAGCTATTTTGAGGAGACAAAATTTTTGAAAATTTCGAAATTTTGGAGGTATTAAAATGTTCAAGAGTGTTTTACATTTAAAAAGAAAGCATGATTTAGAAACTTGGCTAATTATGGAAAGTGTAGGATAATACACTTTATGGGTAGGCCAACATCTGAGTCCACAGTACTTCTAGTTTTCCCACTTCATAAATATAAGTTTTGCATTAGAAGTACTTAAAAAAGCAAACTTCATTAATAGTAATCCAGAAACTCTTCTTGAAACACTGTCATTAAAAAGGCTTATATTTGTTAACCTCAGAAAAACATGGCTTACCAAACAAGTCAAAGCAAAAGTCAGCCTCTAAAATGTCTATTTTTAGTAAATCGAGTTGTTTAATTTCCAAATATTTGGGAATTTTCTAGCTAGGCATTTCTCTGCCATTGTTTTCTAGTTTAATTTCATTGTTTCCTGAGAACACACTTTTGTTGTTTTCTCTTCTTTTAAATTTTCCTTCACATTTTAATGAGGTAGATTACATTGATTGGTTTTTGTTTGTCAAACCCTCTTGCATTTTAGGGATAAATTCCCTACTTGGTCATAGTAAGAAAAAAAAAGTACTTTAATTTTGTTCACTCACTGGGGGGAAAAATGCAGTAACTGAAGCAATTCTAAATAAGGGTGTCATGTTCTTATATTTCCAAATAAATTGCAATGGTATTGGGATATTTTTAAATATTAGAGACCCATTAAATAATTACATTCCATGAAATATATTGCAACAGTTTCTTTTAAAAAGCCGAGAAATGAATTACTTCTGGTAGTTACAGTTTCTACAGCTAACATCTGGTCAGGAACTGAAGTTGTATGGTAGAAAATAGCTACTTATGGTATACATTTCTGTTTTTATTAATATTCTAATAACAGGTTCACACAAATATTAATTCTGGTGTGACTGAAGTTTTATTACCTAATGGACTGTAATAAAGAAATTTTTGATAAAATAATGACCATCATTGTTTCTTGTCAACATCAAAGTTATGACAGTGTTATGAACATTAAAAGTGCAATGACATATTTTAAGTACTTTAGGTCAGAGTATATCTAGTGATAATTTGTTCTTCCCAGTAGTTTCTTAGAGCAATTTCCAAGGAAAAACACAGATGGGAATTTTTTTTAAGAAAACAACATTTATGCTTTAAAGGACAATCTGTTAGATGGTATTAGTTATTAGATCTCTTTAGAGAAAGACACAGAAGAAAATTTCAAACTGAGAAATAATGTGAGTTAGGCCAAAACCAAACTTAAGGGGGATTTTAAGAAGCATAGTATGCTTATTGCATGTTTCTTTGATATCAACTGTCTTCATATGCAATAGGGGAGAGAGAATGGTGACTCTACAAAGTTTAAAACTCAATTATTAAAATCCCATTTACTGATAGGCAATTTTGCCTAAAAAAAGATGAATATCGACATACTATACCTCAGCAGATATACGCTTCTCATAAAATATACACTAAAATACTTCTACTTGAGAGCATACATAAACTATGTAACATATAAAGAAAAAGAATAGACTGACCTTCAAGCAGCAGTTATTGTGAAAACTAAAAAATGTATGTGTGTGTGTGTGTGTATGTGCCAAATGATGTGACAAAAAATTCTTCAAACTGTATTTAATTTTTCTCTCACATTCAGGTTTGTCTTTTAAAACATTATATGTTTTCAGAAAATCTAATTGTATTTCTAAATCATTAAGTTCCAGAAAAAACCTCTTGGTTTTTCTGTTTTATAGTTATGGCAAAGTTTTTGGTCTATTGGGCATATAACAATAATTGTTGATCTATTCTGTCTAATAATAGCATCTTCAACTTTAATAAAATAAGGATCAGTTTCTTCCCTGCATTTTCTCCCTTTACACGACTCAGAGACTCAAAGAAGATAATTACGAACAATGCCTGAAGAATGGTTCAGTTAATGTTAATTTATACAACAAACTAATTACTACCAAATGGTAAAAATCACATGTGGAAGTCCCTCTCTCCCACGCACACAACTGAACCAGCAGCCATCTGTCTCAGCCTGGGGAGAGCTCAGGGAGACCCAGAGCTGATAAGGAAAAGGAAGGGTGCAGATGCATCAGCTCATTCACCTCCATGCAAATCACAGGATTTGATCACCACGTTTCTGAACATTAAAAGCTTTCAGGAAAAGCAAAAAAGTAAATATATAGAAAGAAGTTGTTTCAAACCTGTTTTAATAAATGCACATGTTCCAAGATCATCATCACAGATTGAAACCTATATTCAGCAAGTAAATGCTTATTTTGTTTTAGACACAAACTACACCTTTTTTGACTGTCATTCCTCATCTATGTATCATTTTGCCATGAAAGACACAGCATGCATACTTGAATTTTCTTTTTTTCTTTTTAAGATTTTATTTTATTTTTAGACAGAAGGGAAGGGAGGGAGAAAGAGAGGGAGAGAAACATCAATGTGTGGTTGCCTCTCACATGGCCCCCACTGGGGACCTGGCCTGCAACTCAGGCATGTGTCCTGACTGGGAATCGAACCAGCGACCCTTTGGTTTGCAGCCTGCACTCAATCCACTGAGCTATACCAGCCAGGCTTGAATTTTCTTAAGGAAGTTAATTTCTGAGTTCTGAGCAGTGTGTGTCTGTATTTTTAACATTGGTTTAAAAAACTCCTTATACATGATGACTGTAACTTGAGGGATACTTGCTAAATTACTTTTATTGAAATAAGCATGTACATTTTAACAAATAATATAAAGCAATTGATATTTTGACATGTAATTAGGCTAGAATTATATCAAATGCAGCAAAATAAGGTTGATCTTATTCCTTTACAATCACAAGGCAAATCTTGACATATAAACAATAATGGATTTTCACATGGAAAAAATCTAAATGGGAATGTAAGAGTATTAAAATGTTTTTTGTTTTTTGTTTTTCTTTAATTTTTTTTAAGATTTTATTTATTTATTTTCAGAGAGAAGAGAAGAGAGGGAGAGAGAACAATGTATGGTTGCCTCTCACATGGCCCCCACTGGGAACCTGGCCTACAACCCAGGCATGTGCCCTGACTGGGAATTGAACCGGGACCCTCTGGTTCCCAGCCTGCACTCAATCCACTGAGCCACACCAGCCGGGCAGTATTAAAATGTTTTTTTAAATTTTTTAAATTAATCAATATTCATCTTTACCCAATAAGGTTTATGATCTTACCTGAGTGTAGCACTTATGAGAATGGGTACATTCAAAATAAAAGTAAGATAAAACAAAAATAGAATATTAATTCATAGATATGTTCAGCTATGTTTTTAATGTCATTCATAATTCCAGTTGGAGAAAGAGGTGCTTGGCAATTACTTGTTGAGTGAAAAACTGAATGAGAAAACTAGAGGTAGGAATAATCCTAATTTCCCGTAACATATATCGCTGTGGAATTAGAAATGTTTTACAAAGAGCATGTTCCAATCTCACTGGAATCAGTTCCCTTGCTTGCCCTTCACACACTTGCTGGTAGCTGACCGGATCTGTTGACAGAACACACAGCAAACCCTGAAGCAGGTGGGTTTGCAGGAAACTCATCCCCTTCCATAACCATATGTCCCATACGGGAGAGTTCCGGGCCCTCAGTATAAGAGGTTCCTGTGGAAGCCAAGAATAAAGATAGAACAGCAAAGCAGGAGGACCTTAATACTAGCAGTGAGGACACTGTAAAATTTCTATTTTTAAAGTTATTTCTTGAGATTCTTACATAAAAGTTGACATAGAGCTACTAGAAAAATTTTTTTTTCTAAATCTTCCTGGTTATACATGATTTTTTCAATTAATTTACTGTCTTTATATTATTGGAAATATTTTTCTAGTATTTATCAACTTAAAGTTCTACATGTGTAAAAAAACAGGAAAAATCAATTTGAAAGCCAATCCTATTGTGGGTATTCCATATAACCAGTTAAGCTTTTTAGCAAACACTGCAGAACATTAAAAAAAAAAACAAAACTTCAATGCTGCATTTTAATGTAGTATATAGTAAAAGGTAGAAACACATGTAATTATCCATTTTTTAAATAATATTAAAAATTATCTTTCCATTTTTGTTCTTTTAACTGTCCTATTTTTATAGATATGTATGATTATCAATTTTTATCAAGTATATTCTAATATTCTAATATGGGTAAGAATATTTTAAAACAAAAGCCAAATTTTGTTTGCCTTTTTAAAATATGTTAGAAATAGGTATAAACTGCAAAAGGGTTTTCACCCAAAGAGTGTTGAAACTATGTGGTGATATTTTCATTCTAGATAGCTTTATGACTGCCCAAGGTTACAACTGGCACCCCTATTAGAATCAGAGAAGTCACTTTGGAGATGTAATGACTTTGTAATTCTCAAAATCTATAAAATAAGATAGGCAGATTGGTTAGCAACATGGCCCTTCATTTAGCTTGCAGTTTCTCTGGGAAGGCAGCTTCATGTGAGAGGCAGACATGATAAAAAACAGAGAGAGAGAGACAGAGAATAGAAGGGAAGAGGGTAATTCAGGGTTCTAGAAAAACTAACAGTAGAAGTATTTGGCTCATAATTGGCACAAAATTATCACTTAAAACAATGTAGATAAATTATAAGCCACACATTTTACAATAAAAGATCTTATTTTCTATCCCAGTATGCTAGTACTAGAGATGCATTTGTTTGGATTACTTCAGAACACCTAATCAAAACCTATAATAACAAACCTGCTGTATAATAGGTCTATAAGAGTTCACTGTTCTTTTCCTTTTGCCCTTAATTCTTAATAAAGAGCTCTCCAGTTCTGTTTTGCCGTATTTTTACACATTGACATACCTCTAGAATTTTATGTCCAGAAAGAAGTATAAAACCCATTTAATGTAATAATTTTATTTTCCAATATACAAAATGAAAATGAATAAAAGAAAATGAAGCCCTTGTCCAAGATTACACAGGTGATAGAGAAAAACTAGTACCCAAGTCTTCAAAATTCTGTATTTCCTCTACTAAACTTCCTTTAGCAAGAGAGCTAGAAACCGTGGGATGAATACTTGGTCCAGGTCAGAAATAGCTTATCAGCCACTTAATTAACTCATTCAATTAGGACTCTGGATGATGGAATGACTGAGATTCTGTTCCTGCCTTCTAGGACATTCATCCTCTGACTTCTCTATAAAGGGCCAGACAGCAAATATTTGGGGCTTTGTGGGGTATACTAATCAACTTTACCACTGTAACACTACACTGCTCACAAGATACTACCTCAATACGTAAATGAATGAGCACTGGTGTGTTCTAATAAAACTTTATTTATAGACATGTTTGAATTTCACATAAAGTTCAAGTGTCATAAAATATTACTCTTAGCTCATAGGTCATACAAAATCAGGCAGCAGCCTAGACACTTGGCCTATGAGCCATATAAGATCGAAATGTAATGGATGAGAGAGAGACACACGGAACTTCTCAAGGGAAGGAAGATGGGGCAGTTAGAGTTAGCAGAAAATTCCTGGTAGGGGTGAAATCTAAGCTAAATATTAAGAATAAATGGATATCATCCAGGTGCAAAGAAAGGTAAAAGGTATTGCAACTGATGTCATGAGCAAAGACAAGCATGGTGGCTGTGAAAAGCCACAGGCAATTCAGCATTGCTAGAGCAAAAGTCATAAAGAACGAAGCAGGGAATGGTAGGAAACGAGAAAGGAAGCTGGAGAATAAGATAGGAAGTGAACTCACTGCAGCTGCCAGCTGACTACACACCCCCTTTAAAAAGGGTCTGTGGGAGACCCAATAAAAGACATAGGGTAGCACATGCCGACTGAGGCTCTTTCTCCAGTCCCGAGAAGAATGTAAACAAGCCTACTTCTATATCCCTGATGGTGCTCCAATATTGTCTTTTATTTCCTCTTTGGGAAAAATAATTCCTTTCAAAGTATGGATTACATTTTATTAACTGCCAGCATGGCATATGAGCATGTCAGAAAAAAATGATTAATACTTTGTTCTATTATGTACCTATTATGCATGTGTTCTATATAAAACATACATAAATAAAATATACACAAAACATGAATATATGTGTGTGTGCTAAAATTCAAACAGTTCTGTTTAAAATTAAGGTTACAATTACAAACAAACTTTTAATAAGTTATGCCTAAGCTTTCAAACCTTTGTCATGAACCAACTTACAAAGTTTAAGTGTCTTTTAGCTGTCTGAATCAGATTTCATTTAGGTACTCATATCATTATTATCATCATAATTTTGGCTTGACTATCCAAACATTGTTTTGCTAGTACTAAAACTAAAATTCAAAACTAATACCCTCTACTATGTTAGTTAGGAAAAGCTAAACACTGCTGGAGGGGAGATAATGCATCATATGTCTAACCTTATTAGCGGGATTACCTGGGGAAAGCAATTAGAATATCTTCTTTAGAGCTGTAAATTTTTCTTAGAAAGCTGTGGATAAGCGGAAATCAATAGTCTTGAAAACACCCAGACAAGATGGGATAATGAATAGAAATTATATTAAAAAAAGTTATGTCGTAGAGAGATGGATCCAGTGAGTACCATGACATCTTGTTGAAAAAGCACTTGAGAATGGGCTGGAGAGGTCATAATGACTTCATAGGTAACATAAACAAAAATATGTATTAATATGTAAAATATTAATTCAATGTACAAGTTACTTATGCACACTGATTTTAAACATATGGATAAGGCCCCTCCTCTCCACTCCAGAGCTTCCTGTACTTTCTCACTCACAGTTACTTTCACTGTGAAGTCACATGGCTTGTCTCCCCCAAAAGACCAGGAGGAACTTAAGAACAGAAACTGTATCTTCCATTTCTGCCTCCTCATTAACCGAAAAAATAACTAGCATACAATAGGACCTCAATAAATGTTTTCTGTCAGAATGATAGAATGAGTGAATCGATGAACAAACAAAAACAGTGCTGCAGGAGAAAGGAGGTATCGACTCTATATTGGGCATCTGGAGAGACTTAACATGAGATGTTAACAGGAGCCCAAAGATCATGAAAACTGAAATCTAGAACAGAATAGGGAGTTCTAGTCTGTACTGAGATCCTGATCAAGTTTTGTAAAAAATTGTTCTAGGTCTAAGTTTTTAGTTTGGAGATTAAGCATGAGATAAATTCTCCCCCAATTACTGTAGTATGTGTGTATGTTATTCATTTATTCCAGAGAAATTTTAGAGATCTAATGGAGTTGGCAAGATTTTGTCCTGTGTATATAAGCGTAAATATCAATTAAAAAACTGCTAGAGATTTAATACATTTTAAATTCTAAGTCTTTGAAAAAAAAGATAATATTTTAGAAGGTTTCACAACTTTTGTAATTTAGATAAACCATTTCAAAACATAAGACTGTATACATCTCTAATAATGCAATAAACTTTGAAAATAGCAATCATTTTTAATTTCAATATTTTCAATTTAGAAAACAAAGAAAAAAATTTTGGCAACCAAAAAATGACTCCAAGGTTTACTATGTTTTCTTTTACTTAATTAATACTCTTTATTAACCCCTAATTATAATATTATTTAAGTGAAAAAAGTGTCTAAAATTATAACTTCAATTTACCTTTAGTCCTGTTGGTTCATTCTTAATGATTCCTATGAGCTACGTGGAGAAAACACTAAGTAAATCAACACGGTGGCTGTCCTTTAGCACAGAACAGAAATAGCTCAACTTAAGCATTGAGGAGGTAAAACATGAGCAAACATGTCTAATTCTTATCCCTCATATTTTGCTATTGGATTTTTTTTTCTTTCTGGAATTTGGAGCCCTATATGAAAGTCAAGAACTGACCCCTCCTATTTACACTGTACTGTTCTTGACATTGCAAACTCCCTTGTTTATGTGCTTTTCTTCACTTACACATGGTATGTTGACATTGATGAAAAAGATTAGAATGCCTGAACAAGACCAAAGCGTAAATATTAGGGTTAAAAAAAAAAAAAAACAGAGAAAACAAAACTCCAAAGGGCGGAGGGTGTGTTTTGTTCATTTGTATTGCTTTCTGCTCTCAACTCTTCTACATGACTAATGTCACAGGGTGGCATATAAACCTTTCAGGCAAATGTCTACAAACAAAGCATAATTTCTCAGAAAAGAAAGGCCTATGCAACAGAGATTTAATTCATCTTGAAACAGAAAATCAATTCTTATCTATTAACACACTAAATACCACCAGCATAGGAGCACTGTCCTGTTATAATAAACAAACATACTCAATTATGGTGTGCTTTCCTAGCTACTGATCTCTTCAGTAATTATACCATGCAATGAGTTGTACATTGATATTATATTAATTTGCAGGGAGGAGACAACTTAAGTACAAATTAAATCGAGGCTAAACATCTCAGTAAAGCTACATAAGGCCTGAGAACAAATGGTATGTTTCTTAGGAGGGAAAAATGATGATTCGTATAATACCTCACTTTCAGTTTCTAATTTAAAAAGTTTAGAAATGAAAACTATCCTAGAATTCTAGTCCCTTATGTGGTGTCCATTTCAAAGTAGGTAAAACTATCGTGTTTCGTAATCACCGGCAATTGTCATATGAATAGCAATAACAATCTTCGATAAACATTTTATATAGACAGGTGGCAATAAAAAGAGAATAGCAAACAGAAAACTTGTCCTACACACAAAACATAAAGATAAAGTTTAAGAAAAGGTTCTTCACCCTTTTACAGAACTGTCAAACAACTGCTATTGACCAAGAATAGCACACAGTAAACACATCAAACAAAAGAAATGATGAAAGATGTGTTTACTTGTTCAAGACTTTTCTTTTTCCTTTTATTTTATGTACACCCACACTGAACAGTCTGGATTGTGTTAATAAATAACCAGTAGCAACCTAAGTGGACCGAGGCGGGGGTTCTGTGATGCTGTCAGGTAAGAGATGGTTGCCCGGCACTGATGATCCAGTTCTCTACACGTGAGCTGCACGCCCACACAGGACAGAGCGCACACGGGTTAAGGGACAGATCCTTTCATCTATTACCAAATAAAGGAACGAAAGGAAGAAAAATTGGAAAACACTAGTTTGTTTTTGGGAATTGTCCAGCCCTTTCAATTTGGAAAGAAATAAATCAATTTTACAAACCATGTTGTGCCAGAGGAATCTTTTCTCAGATAACTTGCTGTGGTTACTTGGAAATGTACTAAACTATAACTCTGAACTCTTTAGCATTAAAGAGTTCTCATTACTTCCTTTTTCAGCTTGCTTCCGATGAGGGTTCCACGCTTTGTTACCCGTAAATCAACTGAGATCAAATTTGAAATATTCTGAACAAATCTTTCTGTTTTCATTTTCTGAAATACAGAAAGTCTAAATAATAAGCACAAATAGAGACTAAAATTCACAAACTCAGTGATGAGAGTGTTAAAAGTTTACTTCATTTATGACATTACATTCACATACAAGAATGATACTGTGTTAAGTCAGCTTGAGACATTTGCAGGACTTGAGCTGACTCTTCATCAAAGTTCGTTTCCAAATGCCCCGTGACAGTCTTCCCTGAAGCTTTGGGGAGAGTGTAACATAAATGAAAGTAGGCTAAGTCTAAACTATGAGACTGGAAGTAAACTTGTGTACATAATATATAATCTATCTTCCTATGTAATATATAAGATATGAGTTACTGCCTCAAATTGTTTTATATGATATGTATATGATCTATGAAATATTAATCGAAAAGATAGGTGAATAAAAGTTGGCTTTCGAATTCAAGACATAAAAGAAAGGGCGTTCATTCTGAATTTCACACAAGATCTTTCCTCTAGCCATCAAAGATCATACCCAAAAATGAGAGTATTGCAGTGGGAGAAAAAGGCAGAAAACTGTACTTGAACAATAAAATTGAAAAAAAAAAATGAGAGCACCAAGTAGCCTGGTATCCAAAGTTCATCAACATATAAGATGGGCTATCTTAATCAATCCACATGTCCAGGTCATATGCTCACTCCGTTTGCCCTGGCCTCATTGCTCTCTCATGATCCTGGCCATATTTCTCCTCAACATTAAGGGTAGTTAAGGAAGGCACACTGGGAGTCCTTGAGGTCTCCGAACTCTGGGAGCAGGTGGCAAAGGAAACTCTGAGTGAGCTCTCCATGACTCTAGTGCCATCCGTGCCTTCCCCATAAACAACTCCTATTAAAAAAAAAAAGACCAAGCATCCACTAGAACGAAACCAAGCAGGCCTATTTAATTAGGGTATTTGCTCGATATCCACTTCTTCATGTTAAACACACAGCCAGCCACACAGGCCTAGGAGGTCTGATTAATTTTAATATGCACGGTCGTGACAAGTGCCTCAAGGGTAACTGAGTGAAGAACAAATGTGCAAACATACAAAATCCTCCAGCTAGTTGAGTCTGACAAATCAGTTTCAGAAAAATGCTGTGTGTGTTCCCCCAGATTAGAGTGTTACTATTCAGCAAGGGCCTGGACCTTTAATGGAAGGAGAAAAGAGGCCTCAGAAACAGGTGGCTGGCTCTTCACTTTGAATAAATGATCTATCCAGAGGCTGAGGCACATAAGGAACAAGAAAGGCTGCCACATTCCCCTAATGTTTATTTCTAATATACAACCTGGGTCAGTGGGTCTTTCTGAAGTGCTCCATTTGTTATAACTAGAGTCCAGCACTGACAGTTTTACTTAAGAACAAGAAAAACAGAGGTACCCTACTTATCTGAAAGGTTTAAAATATTAGAAACACTTGGGTAAAGAGATATTTGTAACGATATATATACTGTCCTGTTATAGCAGACCAAATCATGTGTGAGCAGGAATGAAATAGAACTCTTCTTATATTAACAGATAAGTAGCCATCTTTAAAGAAGAATATTGACTTGAATGCTATCCACAAAAGGACACAAATTAAGGACATAATCTTAAATATGATTGTATTTTATTAATAAAAGTACAAGTTCTACTTAAAAAGAAAAAATAGAAGCTTTCTTGGGCTAAATGAGGTCCTTGTACAGACAACCTTAGATCTCAGTCCTGGGACCTCCTCTGGGTAGATCCCCAAAGGCTGTCCCCAAGCCTTTATAACCCAAAGTAAAAAGGGCTTTTGAAAATATAAATTAATTCTCTGTAACACTTAATGAAGTCAACAATATCAAGATAAACTGCTATGACAGACACCACTTGAAAAAGAGATGACAGGGAACGAGTTTCACTTTTGTGTTGAAAAATCTCAAGGCTTCAAACTCAGCTTACCACATGCTACAGTTAAAACACTTCTTCCTGAAGAAATAGGCTCTACAGCATTTGAGGGTGTCTTCTTGTCCTGATCTTTAAAAAATAAACTCTTTCCTTTCTCATCATTTTATGAGTTTCGGCTTCCACACAGTGGTGCCTTTGAGAAGGGTGCCTGGAGGTTAGACTCCAGCTTGCTCAACAAGAAGAGAGACATTTTTCAGTGACAGACTGCAGAGATGAACACGTAGCTACAATGCACTAGGAGGAGCCTCCGACAGCAGCGGGAGTGTGGGGAACAAAACTTAAAAGGCCTCCACTGAAAAGTACCCTTGTTTGTCCTTCAGTGGAACAGCACTTACAAAGCCTCTTCAACATGTCAAAAGGACAGTGAGTAACTAAACAAAGCAACTCCATCCTCTGCCAATTAAAGTATCTTTAGGCTTTTTCCCTGATCCATTCACTTTTTATTTTTCCCACCTCATCAAATGAGGTTTTAAAACAAGAGTGAATTTCAAAGTGAATTTCAATATTCTTAATTGAATGCAATGCTTTAGGATTTTGAATTTAGGAAAGCCAATCTCCATAATTCCCCGTAAAAAAACAGTAATTAAAAAGTTGGTAAAATTAGGGGGTAATTTTGAATTTCTATTTCAACTTGTCTGTTAATGTAATGTGGCTCATTTTAATTTTTAAAGGACTGCTCAACAACAGATATTTAAATTAAAAGAACAGGTATTGTGATTTGTACTATAAACTCAAGTATCAAACCTGCAATGCCTGTAGGGGTGTTCACAAGGCCAAATATCATGCACCAGGGGCCTGTCTTTTCCACAGAAGAATTATATATAATGCTGCAGCACACCACAGATGAAAATATATTGCTTATATCATCTCTTCGAAAACCCCTAAAATATGTCTTAAAACAAGGGGGGAAAGCTTTATATCCATTAGAAGATCTAATGGTTCTATATGTCAACACATTTGTAATAAAAATTGAAAGGCCATTAACATATAATTATATCTGGGGGAAAAGCACAAGGAAAACAACATAGAAGGTGCAATCAACTAAACCAAATTATTTTCAGTAGATGTGACAGATGCAAACATCAAAGAGATACGTTACACAATAAAATACATATTTTTAAGTTTTAAGAGAGGATAATTCATAAGCAACAATTAATACATTTTTGTTTTGTAAACTACTAGTTATAAACTTAAACATTGTCCAATCTATTCCCATAAATGGTTCAAATGGAGTTAAGTAGAAGTTTTTTTTAAATATTTACTACTGAGATTTTGCATTGCAGTACATGATGTGAGTGATGCCCACTTATCGTTTTCCACCTAAAACATCAATCTTCCCTATTGTGTCTGCGAGAGAGAGAAAGAGAGAGAGAGAGAGAGAGGATGAATATGAACGAGAACCCAGTATTTTCTTCACTCAATGATGGCTCTACAGATGACGCTGAAGGTGATGGCTTCAGGTCTGCTACAGTACATACTGATCCAACTCATTCCAGTTTTTAGTTCTCACAAGAAGAGAACTAACTGTTTTTGTGAAGTCTGCAGTGGATTGTTTTATGTAGAGTAACTTTAGGTTACTTTGCAAATAGGTTATGCCTTTGGGGTCTTGCAATATAAAATTGTGAGCAAAGATTTTCTGCAGTTCAGGAAAAAAGTTCTTGTTGTGTAATAATGAAAAAGTCCAGTGTGAGTAGAAACAAAATTTCACACATAAATGCAGTTTCTCACACACAAATACACCCATCATGACATGACGATTTTGAAGGGGTGGGTTTGGCAGTCTAAGAAGGAAGAATACTGACAGATACGGATGCTGAATAAAAGACAAGCTTGTGTGGGATCTGAAAGGAGGATCACACTCACATGTATAAACAAGAATAATAAGAAGAAAAAATCAAAGTGGGCGGGAAGTAATAACACTTAGAACACATAAGAAAAAGCTAAAATGTCAGAAAAATTATGAAACTTTGGTCAAGAGAGCCCTCAATTACCTCACTTATATTTGTCTTTAGTACATGTTCACATTATTGTAGAAATAAGATTATATATAACAAATCCACACCCAATGTTACAAGCCTCTCCTAGATTCACATTGGTTACCATTTCCTATTTCATCTATATCAATTAAGATGAAATTTTCTTTCTTTTTGAAAAGCAATTCTTCAGAAAGAAACTAGCCTACCCGTATTTTATTTAGGAAAATTTATATAAATAAACTTCAAAGCAACGACCTATCCCAGGATTTTTAAGAATGTTGGGTGTGTTGTTGTTTTCGTTGTTGATGACATGTCTTAGTTTCCATATTGTGAAGGTCTGAATCAGAATTTTTCAGTACATAAAAGCACCCTGGGAAAGCCGCACTGGAAACTATACACTGTTTCCATCATGCCTAAAATAACAATGTTTTCAACCAGTCAAGATGTGATAATGACAATAACTGGTACAATTCCAAGTCGGTTATAATTTATAAAGTACTTTAACGTGCATTACCTCATTTGTTTTCTTCAACAGTCCTTTGATGAAAGTAGGGCAGTTAGCATTGCCAATTGAGGGCAGATATTCATTACATTAATACAATTACTATAGCAACTTAAAAGCAAGTAAATATAATGTTTTTTTACAATGCAAATTATAAGGTTGGTGCTCAGCTTTATGCAAAGAGATCCTTATTTAAAATTAAAATTTGCATTTCCCAAATTGTTGCAAAATAGATAAAATAGCATTCCCAAATATTGCTGAATAATTATGTTATTGCCTCAAAATTGATCAAGACTAAACTATATAGATGTTACACCATAATCACATAGCAATCAATGGCAGAATCAAGAGTAAAATCCAAACATTGACTCACAGTGTAGTTACTCTTTGTCATTATCGGTTGATTTGAATGTCAGATAAGAATTATGATTGTGTCTCCAAAAATGCACAAAAAACATATATTGTCACCATTTTGCATATACTTTCTAGGATTTCTAAGTCCTCTGAAGGAACTTAGGAATCCTGAATTGGAAACTACCCTTGAGCTAACATGTTAGAGTCCTTGGAAGACTATGCGGAAGAAGCAATGTGTTGAAAGGAACCAGTTACTTTTCTTTCGCCACTCCTTCCTAAGATGAACTCTGCAAATGTTGGTGAGGTAGGCTTTGTGCACTGGAAGATCCAGTAATAAAATGTCTGCATCTTGAACCCATCATAAGAAATAATAACCTTCTCTCCCATGCCAGCTTTGTACACCTATGAAAGGGTACTTGTATCCATTATGTTGAAACAATATTGAAGACCAATTATAGCTTTGTACTTTGGAAAAGTGTCCATAGATCAATCCAATTCACTGGACAAGAATTATTTTCTATGGCCACAAATTCACTGATAATGCCAATAAGTTTTATTAGAGACATGTTCGTTATTAGAGTTGTTTAAAAGATTAATGTGAATGTAAACTTTTCATTATGTGGGTATTTCAGATTTGTGTCCTGGATCTTACAATATCTAGTTTTGTGACCTAGGACTATACAAAACTCCAAGTCACACACACACACAAATTGAAAGTAATGATCTCAAAGTTTCAATAATGATAAGGGTATGCACATGATAAGATGAAGGTTGGAGAAAGCAGGATGAATCACATAATGAGGTTAGAAAGTGAAGGAAGAAGAGTTTGAGGAGGGCATGGGGAATAGAGGTCAGTAAAATCAGAAGAAGAGAAATGAAACCTGGCCAGTTTTTAGAGGACCGTTGGGCAACAAAATGTCGATTAATGAGTTGACTCTCATCCACTATTAACACAATCACCTACTATGTGCCAAGTCCACTCAAAGGAAGCAGCGAGGCACAGCTAACTGAACCAAGAACTCTTCATTTCAACATTCACATACTTGCTACTGTGGAAAACAAAGGTAAATAAACAATGGTGGTAATGTGGTCAGAATGAAGAGAGATGAGCCCATGTAAGCAAAATTCTGACAAAAGTGTTTGGAGAAGGTGTTGACTGATAAAAGGTGCATACAAATTCAGTAGGTAGATGAGATAGGGAATGACATTTAAGGCAGAGGGAACAGCATCTGAAAAGGAAAAGTAAAATTAAACATACAGAGATTTGAGAGAACTGCATGCAGGTTGATAGGATATCATAAGAACATGCACCTTAAAATGTGGTGGAAAAAATAAGGTTAAGGGAAAAGAGAAAAGGTCGGGTTGGATTATATTTGCTCTTGTGTTCAATGCCAAGTAGTCTTGTGGAGGCTAATAATTTTGGTCTAATTCTAGTTTCTCCATATAACAAGAATATCAGCAAGTTCTTAATCCTCTGTTTTTCATTTACAATAAGAAGTAAAACCAACTCCGGAGTTTCAGGGATTACAAGAGGTAGCTCACATAACATTGGGCAGAACGGTCATGGATTTATTAAGGTCTCTCATCCCCTTTCCCCACAATAGCAAGGGGGCAGCATGAAAACAGTTGAAAATCTCAACAAATATTTTTAATAGTGTGTGCACTATTTGCTCCCTAAGGAGTTTAATATGTGCACAGAAGCTGGCAAATAAATGGACAATTATAGTATAGTAAAGAAAAGGTAACAATAGAGACAAATAACAGTTCTTTACAAGGTGAAAAAATTAATGCAGGGAGTGTAAATAACTTTCTAGCAATTACACTTGGGTTAAAGCTCTTGGATAGATGAGGAATAGAATTACATATACAAGAGATGGAATTAAGAAAAGGTGTTGTGTTTCTAGGAGGAAGAGATGTAAATTTGTCTACAATCTGAAATAGCAATCCCAAAGAGTCATTAAAGGTAATATAAATGTTAACATAACAAATAAAATAAGAAGCCTGCTATAATCTTTGCATCTAAAAGGATTCTATTTTAATTGAGATATCGAAAGTTCTCATCAAGGTAAAAATTATTTTCACCCGCACAGTTAATGAACCTAAGTTTTGAACGAAAATCAAATTAAAGTCTGAATCTGACCCTAAATTTAAGCACTGATTTGTTTTGAGAAATCATCCTTCGCTGTCTGGACCTTGAGAACACATAGTATTTGTAGATACCTGTCTATCTTAGTTTCATTTGCTAAATTAAGATATCTGGTTGTTTTAGATTCGTTTAAATTTAATGAACAGTAAAAATCTTTAAGAGGAGGGCCTGCAGGATGTGAACTGGATTCTCGTTCTGGCGTTACCACCGCCTTGGGTTGTGATCTCCAGTGCCTCTCTGCCTCAGTCTCTCTTAAAAATGAGAACATAGGCCTAAAATGTGTCTACATTTCATTCCAAGTCTAAATTTCTACCATTCCATAGCTAATTTGTTCCCATTTTTCTAAAACAAGTTTTTATTTTTTGTTTTGTTTTTTTTTTGCTTTTTTCCTTGAATACTTTAAATTCAAACTGTTTAAGTTGAGATGATTTTTACAACTTTCTGGAAATTTGATCAGCATTCAGGCATAAGAAATTTATTTTAGCAGAATATTATTGAATACCAGTTTATTATTCATTATTTCAAATGAATTTAGGCACACAGGTGCTAAAGAATAACATTAAACTATTACTGATAAAATTCTTAATTGGAAAATAATATAACAAGAGATTAAGGGAATGGATTTGAGTTTAAGATTGACTTCATTTTGAATAATGATCCTGACAGTCACACCGCGACATATTGAATCATTAGTTTCTTCATCTGATAACAGAGATAATAAGAATCAGATTATTTAGTTCCTGCGTACGGTCCCTGTACTTTAGTTTCTGTGTATGGATGGCATTTCCTGAAGTTGGAGTAGCCACACACAGTGGTCCTGGTTCTAAGTTTTGTGTAAAGATTAAAGAAAGCGTTTCATATACATTACTTAACAAGATATGCACTGAATATATGCTACCATTTTCCCCAATACATAATTATTTATTCGATATTTTATAGAGGAATTCTGTGTCACATATCATTAAAACTCGGTGCCATTCTTAACCTCTAGGTCTAATAATAAGAGTCAACTGGTACAACATAGTGACTACCAAATATAATGTAACTATATTTTATCGGCCAGATATTTTGAACTTTGAATTTAACATGGACTTTGGCATGTTCCATGTCAATTAAGTGACACTGGACAAATAATAATCTTTAGCAGCAGACCATTTTGAGCTATGCCAGGCCAAACTTCTGATGAAGGAAAAAGACACAAACACAAAACACATCAATATGCATTCCCCCTACTTACAACTTTTAAAACATATTTAATAAATTGCTTGAAACAATAAGCTAGCCACAATAAGAGAGTCATTTTTTCAACCCATTTGCACATCTAATTTTCTTTCTGCCCACCTCACCTCAGTGGCCTCCTTTTGTATGACACACCATTCTCCAGTAACTTCTGAATTTCTCTTAGTTTACTGTGGGCCGGGATAAGGTTGGAAATAATATGGACTTTCTATTGAAATCTATTCTCCCCCCTCAATGAAAGGAAGCAAAGGCATGAATATGGCACCCTCATAATGATTTAGCTGGGACTTAATGACTTAATGAAATTTTCATCACAACCTGCTGTTCATTTTAATGGCCTTTGAAAAACAATGGGAAAAATAGCTTGAGGGAAGAAAAGATTTTTCTGTGGCATATATTTGTGAGCTTAACATTTAGTTTCATTCACCCTATCTCTCTGCTCCCCTCATCCCCATATTGCTGCTCTCATCCAAGAGCCATAACAATGTTTTGTAGTTTTTTGAATACACATTTTGCAGCTCTTCTGTTAAATTTTTTCCTATGTATTTTCCCTTTTGATGCTACAGTAGCTCACAGAGCTACGAGTCATTTGTACTGTACACAGGGTTGCCGTTCTGATGCTTGAATAATGTCAGGTGCCCATTCTCACAGCCAAACATACACCTTGATTAGTAGTCTCTTTAAAGCCAGTGCAACTTTCTACTTGCTGTGGAGATTTTTACACAATTTCCTAGATAAATTTCCTTATTTTTCTCTCTTTGCAGTAAAAAAGTACATAAAAATAATGGAAATTCCCTTCAGTTTCCTATTCCTTTTCTATAAAACAATTTTTGGCTCTGCTATTATTTAAAAAATTTTAATTTATTGGTTTTAGAGAGAGAGGAAGGAAGGTGGGTGAGAGGGAGGGGGAAAAGAGAGAGAGAGAGAGAGAGAGAGAGAGAGAGAGAATATATTGTTCTACTTATACATGCATTCATTGGTTGCTTTTTGTATGTGCCCTGACCAGGGATTGAACATGAAGCCCTGGTGTATCAGGATGATGCTCTTACCAACTGAGCTATTTGGCTGGGGCAGCTATTATCTTTTTCTTGATGATTAAGATCATCACTTTACTCCAATGCATAAGTTGCTCCCTGATAAATCCCCCAGCTGTCACAGTTATTAAACAGTCTTACCACGGCAAATGTAATTATCAATAATAGTGAGTCTATTTACTGTATATTTTTGCCTGTTACTAGCCATTACTAAATATTATACCTTTCTCCTAATTCCCAGTACCTCTGTGTATCTTCTACTAAGCAAATTGGGGGGCATTGTCTCCTGCTCTCTTTCTTACTGTGAATGACTCATTTGGCTTTGCAATGTCTTAAACTTCCAAATTAAGAGACCGTGCATTCACCAGAAGTCAACATGACACACTGGGGAAATACCAAGGTCGTATACCAAATCTCGTGTAGGACGTCATCTAAAGATAACCCCCCTGACACACACACACGCACTAAATGCAGCCCAAAGCGTTGTGGGTTCTTCTTGGGCCTTAGTCATGGAGTAGGAACACATCTCAAACAAAAATTGAAAGTATACATTGAGAGCAACCCCTCTAACTCATTCTATGAAGTCAATATTATCCTAATATCAACATGAGATAAATACATTACATGAAAAACTATAGACCTAGAACAAGGAGTGCACAAGATGAGTTCACAGTACATTATATGCGAGAAAGTAAAGAAATGCTAAAAAAAATACCCACAATTATAGCAGTATGTCAAAGTGACATAGAAGTCAATGAAAAGTGATTCCAATGGGTGAAGCTGAACAATTTGAGCAACAGATAAAATAGAATTAGGTTATAACTTAAAATATAAAATAAATTTCTACAGGTCCATACTGATATAAATGAATAATTGAATAAAATTAAAAAATGATGGAGAAGAGATAAATCTCCTGTGGAGAAGGATTACATATAAATCATGTAGATACTACACTCTGAAGAAGGGGAGCAAAGCTCCCTGCTCCTTACATGTGGGTTGCCCACAGCACCTTCCTTCTAGAGAGTATAGTATGGGAAGGGGGCAGGGGAGTTTTGTAGTGCTGAAACCTGACAAACACCTTATCAGTCAGTCGATCAACGTCATCAACCACATTTACAAATCATGTAGACAGTGTTTGCCCTTGATACAAGGTACTTTTTAATAGTACTTTACTTCTATGATGTTTCTCCCAAAACCCAAATCTTAGTTTAATTAAAAAAAAATCACCATGCAAATTCCAGTAGAGGTGCAATATATCTACAATATATCTGAACAGTATTCCTCAAGACTGTTCAGGTTATCAAAGACAAGAACAGTCTGAGACACTGAGGCAGCCAAAACTGAGCCCAAGGAGCCAGGCCCACTCAATGCAACATGTTATCTCTGAAGGCACCTAGAGGAGAGAATAGCACACTTGGTGAAAACAAAAATATATGAACAAACTATGGGCTTTAGCTAATAATAATGCATCCCAGCATAAAAGAAGAAAATAGTTTTAAAAATAGAAAGTTAACCATGCAAAATAAACAGAAAATGTAAAAAAAAAAAAAAAGATAAAGGAATATATAAGCTTAAGACTAGTCTGGAAAAACTACAATTTGGGGTGATTTTTTTATTTCTTCCTTTTAATACTTCTGTTTTTTTAAACAATTCTTATAGTAAGAATTTATAATATCAGAAAAAATCCCAAATATTAAAAAAAATTGTCATCTGGGTCCTCCTCAAAATCTTTTTTTTTTCTCTAAGATTTTATTTATTTTTAGAGAGAGGAGAAGGGAGGGAGAAAGAGAGGGAGAAACAGCAATGTATGGTTGCCTCTCACATGGCCCCCACCGGGGACTTGGCCTGCAACCCGGGTATGTGCCCTGACTGGGAATCGAACTGGGACTGTCTAGTTCCAGCCCGCGCTCAATCCACTGAGCTACACCAGCCAGGTCAAAATCTTATTTTTATCTGCATGCAGCTGAGAGCCAAAAAGTTTTTACCTGACTAGATTATCTCTAAAATTCCTTCCAACTGTAAGATCATGTGAATTACATAAATTTTAACTAAAATCCATGTCCCAACTATGCATCTGATAGGGACCCAGAGATTTTAATTACCACATGACTCCCAAATATACTGGTTGGCATACATTTTGCCCCAAATACTAGCAATTTACCAGTTTCCTAACAACAGAATAAAAATAAATCTGAGTATTACACAGTATTAATGTAGTATATTGTTGGTATAAAGTATGTCTTTTTTATATTCCTGTTCTTTGTTTTCATTTTTCATCTGACTCTGAAACAGGAGGCATGTTCTTTCATACAACATGGTATCCAAGCCTGTGATGGACATAGGTTTATAAATAGGATTTAGAAAACATCTGTAACATAAAGGATGACTGTCAGTTATGGATAAATTATCCAACTTGAATCAGTTGTTTTATTTGTTTGTTTGCTTTAATTTTAAGATTAGTGCATGTGCATATCACCTGAAGGCTGCTATCCATAACTATTAAAGACATTTAGAAGGTAGAACCTTAAAAGCAAGGCATCCTGTACATTGACAGATGTGAAGTTCAGGACAGCCAACATCATTAGAGAATGCCTACTTTTCAAATTTCAATAGGCTTAGCCGTATTAATTGTGAACCATACAGATAGAATCCTAACTATCAAGGCGGTATGAGATGCATTAATATATAAAGGTTATAAAATGTAACAAGGTTATAAAATATAATAAACTTATAAAATGGACTCGGGCTCCGCTGCCACATTCTATTCCTTTTTTAAAAAAAAAACAATGAAATGTTTTTATTAGCAACTGCAATTTAATATTGGATTACTATTTCAATTAACAAATATGAAGCCATACAACACATTAATAAATAATAATTGGTTATTAGGATCACCTGCATAGTCTTACATGCAATTCACTATCCACTCTGTTTTACAATTCAATACTCTTTGACCACAGGGAGTAAAAGGGAAATGGATGCATACAGATTGTGTTGCTTGCTGGACCAAGTACTCAACGTTTGTGCCAAATTGAGATACATTTATAAGAGACCTCGAGAACACAGAGGAAACCACTCCAGTTACAAAGTGCTTTTTCCTTCCTCTTAGCTGGGGAGCCCCTCCTGGCTGAAACTCCTTCCCATTCACCTGTCATAGGCACTTCATAAGTCACATTCTATTCTTTTTTTTATGTTTTTAAGTATATTTTATTGATTATGCTATTACAGTTGTCCAATATTTTTCTTCACTTTATCCCCCTCTTCCCTGCACCGCTCCCCCTGCAGTACCCCCCCCCTACTTAGTTCATGTCCACGTGTCATTCATATAAGTTCTTTGGTTTCTCCATTTCCTATACTATTCTTAACCTCTCTGTTTCACTCAACTGCAACTTTCCTCATGTGTGAAAATAAGACATCACAGCAGACCTCGGTGATTTAAAAAAATAGAATAGCCACGTTTAAATAGTACCCATTTTCAGAGCAATAGGATTCTATTTTATCCAATTTAAGTCGGAGAGGATAAGTCAAAAACAGAACTAGAGGTTATAATCAGAACATTAAAATGAGGAGGTGGCAACAACTTTCTTTCCCAGCCTTTACCTTCCGGCTCGTTTTTGATGAGCTCCTCCATTTTCCTCTGCTTCAGGGTGTCCACAACATCAGCTAAGCTGCCTTTGCGCCTCTCAGGGGTCCCCAGGGCTGTACTAGACACGGACTCGCCACTCTGTCGCCCACCTTCTTCTGCCTTCTGAGGTGAGGTAGATGAGTTGTGTGGGGCAAATGAAGACATAACTTTATTGCCATCAACTTCCTGAAAGAGAAAGCAAAGAAAAAAAATGGTGTTTAAAATTCAGTCAGTTTATTTTTTAATAGTTAGATGGCTTGAAACGTTAACAAGTGAAATGCCACTCTGCAAGAGGTAAAGGAAGGAAGAAATTCCCAAAAAGAAGGTATTAACTTCACAGGTTAGCACCTGAATCAAAGATTAATTCATCACAGTAACAAAAATATGAAGACACTGCCCCTTAGACTGAGTGCAAATGGCAATATAGCCTTATACAAAGCCTATATTATTGATTAGATTCATTTATGTTTCTGTATTTGTTTGCAAGTCTTAGATTTTTCCTATGAACATTAAATGGAACAATCATCTCTATCGATTCAACTTCTTCATGACATTATAAAACTTAAACAAATAACATAATATATACTTTATTTTCATTTTAAGTAGCCACCTCTTCTTGATGGGACTCTTAAAGTAGGGCCCTCTTTTGGTTCTCTTTCTCCCTCTTATTTTTTAAAGAAAGCATCAGCCACACAGGTTATTTTGACATCAGAACAGGGATACTGCAAGTTTATTTCTGCTTAGGCTGAAGATATTTCCAATGGCATTTGTTACTTCAAGCACTGTTTCTATCAGTACCCTGCTATTTTGCACTTTAAGCCTCATTTGCCAGACAAAATAAAGTTTCTTGCAGTCTTTACCTATTCATAATTGTGCATTTGTATAAAAATTATTTATTCTGTAACTCTAAAATTTTAACATATTTGGGGTGTTCCTTTTTTCATTATTTTCCCCACAATTTCTATCACAGCTCTTGTAATCTGTATAATATTTGGGGTATATACTGTATAAAAGACACTAAATTGATTTTTCAGAGTGTCAAGAAGATACTGGAATCATGAAAAATAATTATCTTATTTAAAGCTTTCCCTCACTTTCATAATCTTTTACTTACTTCCATAATACTTTGACTTCCCACAAAGCAGAGCTGTTCTTAAAAGAAACTTTGTACCTTAAGGTCTTTGAGAAAGTTAGTTTTCCCCTACGTATATTTCTTAATTCCAAATTATTGAAAGTTTCCATTAAAATGTACTTGAGTATGTGTGTATTTAATATTCAAAATAGTAGATTTCATCTGTCTACAATTTATTCTCTATCTATTTAAGACATACTACTAGAATATGTTGACCCCAGAAAAGTGACAAATCATACTGATTTGATATCTACGTTTTAAGGCTAATGCTAACATTTTAACTAGCTTAAAAATATCCAAAAAGAAACAAAACTCAATAAATCTGTCATCCTAATTTTTTAAAAAATAGATTTAAATTGGAAGGTCAGCACAAAGATAATCGCAATATATTCATACAATTTTTTGGTTAATGGATATTAATGAGTACAAGGACATTAGCTGTGGTACAAGCATCAGTTTGTTGGGTGGGGCCAAGAAAATGGGGAGAAAGCAGAAGTAAAAAACAAGTGTGTGCTAACAGAATCTTTGAAATTATTATTCTAAACCCCAATATGATTTCCATTTATTTTTTTAAGATTTTATTTATTTAGTTGTAGACAGAGGGAAAGGGAGGGAGAAAGTGAAAGAGAGAAACATCAATGGGTGGTTGCCTCTCACTTGCCCCTCACTGGGAACCTGGCCCACAACACAGGCATGTGCCCTGACTGGGAATTGAACTAGGGACCCTTTGGTTTACAGGCCTGTGCTCAATCCACTGAGCTACACGCAGCCAGGGCTGATTTCCATTTCTTATAAATATTACAGAATATGCCTGTGAATGAATATTCTATAGATAATACTTACACAGATGAGTCTTAGCTTATAATGTATTTGGATTTAGATCAATATACATAATGTAATAATTACAAGCCCCTGCAGGCTAAGTAAAAGTACATTTCTGGAATTATGTATTTAAAACCTACACATAAATACAAGCAAATGCATAAACACACATACAGAGCAATCACAAATTCATTCAGTAAACTGAGGAATGTTTTTATCAATGGTCCATAAAACATATTAACTCAGTTTAATGTGCATACCAGACATAGAAAAACTTGTATATTCTTTTTTCACAGATCTTTCTTCTCATTTATTCCAGAGGCAGATTGCAGAGGCAAAGGCAGAAACATACCAGTTTTAGCTTCACTTTGAACATTTCTGTATTATTCTGTTTTCACATTATTTGATGGCAAAGTTTACAAACAAGAACTTGGCAGCTGAACTTCACTTGCCATAATTAAAAAGTACACACATCTTCCAATAGCATCACCAGTAGAAAGTATGACACCCAAACCGTACGCAATTAAGTCTATGAAAACATCAGAAAATATTTCAAATTAATATAAAACACAATAAAACACAATAATTTCCCATTTTGCATGTCTCTAACTCTCTACACCTTGTAAGATGAAAGGGCATATTTTAAAGAGTATAATATATTTCACAAATACTCTAAAGTCAGTTACCACACAGTATAAGAACAAATAAAGTGTTACTGCTATTTGAGGAAGTAATATTTATCTTATCGCTATTTTACCTGGCTGATTACATTCAGCCTCCTGCATGGTTAATCCCTTGAAGCATTTTATGTAGTTAACATATTTTGGTGTGGGACTCCCTTGTTTATCTTTGTGGTGAATAGCTTGTTCAGGAGCTGGCACAGTCAAGGAAGTCCAGCATTTTTTCAGTTTCCACCCTGGAATTGCATTTACCCAACCTGAAGTAATGACTGAATGTTTCTCTTCACTTTTCTGTCAGGTGACTGCCCAGAAAATCTACTAACAATGGCATTAGTGGTGCAGACCAGAAATACATATTTAGTCAAGTTTTGTGAACTCTAAGGAACTCTAAGGACCAGCCTCTCAGTATTTTGCCAAAGAGGTCTCAGAAATGTGATATATGACTTCTAAAGTTTACAGTTAAAAAAAGAATTACAAACTTTTAGAATGAGGTTGAAAATCTTTTGTTATTCTTAAATGAGCTTTACTTAATTTTGTTCCTTTGTCACTTTTGCAACCATGAGACAGAGGTAAGTCTCTGCCTAATGAATCCATCCTCATTGAAATATATACTTTTTCATTTTTAATTGATTCCAGAGAGAAGGAAAGAGAGGAGAAAGAGAGGGAGAAAAACATCAGTGTGAGAGAGAAACATTGATCAGCCGTACCTTGCACACTCCCTGACTGGGGACCAAACCCGCAATCCATGCATTTGCCCTGACCTGGAATCCAAACTGCAATCTTCGGTTTATGGGATGATTCCCAACCAACTGAGACACGCAAGCCAGGGCAAAATATCTTTTTAAAATTGCATTATTTTTAATTAATTCTAAAGATAGCATTTTAGAGATAGCACTTTGAGAGAAATAATATTTCAGCCTTAATATCCAAATATTTGTTTAAATAATATGATAATTAAAAATAATGAACTCATTTGAAAACAGAGGTTATATGTGACTCAACCATATAGATATATTCCTTTTATTGTCCAAATGCCATTCATCTTTGACTTCTGGCCACAAGAAACTCATCATCATGCTGGCTTTTCGTCTATCAACTGAAATTAAATTCATACAAGGTAGTAAAAACATTACATTTAGTAGTCAATCTACCAGACTATAATTGCTAAGAATAGTAGTCAATATTTATTGAATATTTGCTTTGTGTCAGACACTGTTTAAAGTGTCTTACATGCATTTACTTAGTAAAGTCTCCCAGGAAGCCTAATTATGATTGCACTTCTAAGCTGGAGAAACTGAGGCACATAGACTGAACAAATTCCTGTGATTATATGAATAATTAATGGTAGAGTAGATAATTAACCTCAACCTGTTTGGCTTCAGAGCCCTGGTTCTCAACCACAGTACTAATACCACCTCTCTCATAAAACAAAAACAAAACCCCAAACTAGGTCTATATCTATCAATGCTATCAGTGGACAAGATACATTGTCTTCTTCTTAAAACTTAAGTATGAAAATGAGAGGTTTTCACTCCTGTCTGTTCAATTCTTATAGAAATGATACAAATGCATTGAAATTAATTAATCCAACTATATTCTAGATTTATAAAGCCCTCTTGGTTCAAAAACCCACTGGTTTATGGCATATTAAAAAAGATGAAGCTTAAGGGTTAAATAATTATTTAAACTAAACACATAGTGTTGACCTTCAACTGGCTAATCAAAGAAATGGTGTTCAGTAGCTTATGATTTTTTAATCTACCTTTATAAAATGTGTGGGCATTTCTAGCATCCTTTCTAGTTTGAACTTCGAATTAAAACAATACAGAAGATTTGGACTATATTAAACTAGCTTCTCAGTAATACAAGTTCATTAATTTTGAAATTGCATGAAATGAACTACAAATACATGGAGAAAGTATTCTGATGATGAATAAGTTTTGACATGGTCGCGTTCTTTCAGTAATGGGTTGCTCTTGTAACTATCACCAAGACAAGGCAAAAAAAACACCCTGAAAAATATTTAAAAATATTAAAAAACCCTGAAAAATATTTAAAACCTAAATTTTGGTTGAAATGAATGTTGGTGGTCAAACGTCACAAAACTCCAATTATAAAATAAATAAGTCCTGGGGATGTAATGTACAGCATAGTGACTATGGTTAATAATTCTGTTATATGTATGTGAAGTATCTAAGTATGAGCATGAAAGGTTTTTGCCCCTATACATCCAATTCTTAAAGAAATGATAAAAATGCATAGAGGTTTTCACCACAAGAAAAAATTATAACTATGTGCCATGACGGATGTTAACTGAACTTATGGTGATCATTTCATAGTCTAGACAAATAGCAGTTCATTATGTGGTACAGTCAAACTAATATATGCTATATATCAATTATATCTCAAATTAAAAGCTACATTATTTGGTTATTCCTTAAACTCTTTAAAAATGGGATAATATGTTATTATAAGTGTTTATTTCTAAGCAAAATTGTGTTACTTATAAACTACTTTGTCAAAATTCATTTAGTAGTAGAAAAATACATAATTATTATATAAAAGCTCAATTATTTTTAGAGTTTCTTGGTTAAGATGATTTTTGCATAAGAGTTCTGCATGATACCCTAAATCAGCAATGCTTACTCTCTTTGGATTACAGACCCTCAATGATAGCTACAGGTGCTCTCCCAAACCCACACGCATGTGCACACAGCCAACACACACAAGCAACTACACACAATTTCACAGTTTTAGAAAGTTAATTGTCTACTCTTATATTTCTAACTATAAACTTCCTCCATGAAATCTCCTAGAAATTCTTTAAAACCACGGATTCCAGGGTAAGAAGCTCTGACCTAAGTGTATATCTTCACAGAAAAATACTATCAACCCATTAATAAATACAAATTAGACAATTTTTAAGTGACCAATTATTTGCAAAAAAGACTCAACCTACCAAAAGTATTGACATTTTATTCAGATAAACTTAAAGGTGTATATTTGAATAACTTATTTTTTTTATTTTTCCCAAGGTAAGCATTCAGAAAGAGATCTATATTTTAATTGTATTTAAAGAATAAGAAACACATTGAAGAAAAATTACTTTATTAATGGCAGTTGTTTTCTTACTTAGCAATAACCTGTGATAATACATATGCATTTGAAATGGGAGGCAGAACAAATTGCTAACTTTTATAAATGAATGTGATTATTTTGACAAGTTATACCAATTCAATTTTCAAATACAAATTGAAAACAGGATGTAAACATATAAAGGGTATTCTGAAGCAAAAAATAACACTTAAAATGATCGATAGAGAACATTAAGAGTCTTTCTTTGGTTAATATGGTCAGATTCAGTGTTCTAGGAATAAGATAGGGTCAGTTCCTAAGACCTGTAAAACAAAATTAGCACTTATAATGGATCTCTGAAGGTTGTCTCTTATAATTGTAATTAATGCTGGTGTTAAAGCTATGCAACTTAAAATCTTTTCTAAAATTTTGCCTTTAAAAAATGTCTAATGTGTGCTTAGTTCAGCAGTTCAAAAAAGGAAAATTGACGGAGTTTCATTTGGGAAATTTCCATAGTCATCTCTAGAGACAGAGCTTACCACAACTGGTCCCTTTTCTATGTTAGAAAAAAAATCACTGATAAACCTTTGAAACTTATTGAGTTTTATAACATTAACAGTTTTTAGTGCCTAAACCACTACAAAGTAAACTAACTGAGATTCCAGATATTAGATGAGTGGTTTACCTGACTGCCTAGGGAAAGCACTAGCAGACTATGGATATGCATATTTTTTATCATTCAAATAGGGACAATTACAGTTTCTCCATTTTCCCCCTATTATTCTCTGTCACCATACACCTCCTACATTCAGTCCTCCCCCACCCTTGGTTATTTTTGTCCATGGGTCCTTTATACATGTTCCTTGATGACCCTTCTCCTTCTTTCCCTGGTTATTCCCCTCCTCCCTCCCCTCTGGTTACTGTCAGTTTGATCTTTATTCCCATGTCTCCAGTTCCGTTTTGCTCACTTGTTTGTTTTGTTGAGTAGGCTCTGTTTATAGGTCAGATCATATGGTATTTGTCTTTCACGGCCTGGCTTACTTCACTTCACATAATGCTCTCTGTTCCATCCATGCTGTCATGAAGGGTAGGAGCTCCTACTGTCTTTCTTTCTGCTGCATAGTATTCCATTGTGTAAATGTACCACAGATTTTTTTTAAACCACAGATTTTTGATCCACTCATTTACTGATGGGCACCCAGGCTGCTTCCAAACACTTGGCTAGTGTAAATTGTGCTGCTATGAACACTGGGGTGCATAGGTTCTTTTGAGTTAGTGTTTCAGGATTCTTAGGGTATAATCCCAGCAGTGGAATTGACAGGTCAAAAGGCAGTTCTGTTTTTAGATTTTTTAGGAAATTCCATACTGTTTTCCACAGTGGCCGCACCAGTCTGCATTCCCGCTAACAGTGTGCTAAGGTTCCCTTTTCTCCACTATCTCACCTGCACTTGTTATTTGTTGATTTGTTTATGATGGCCATTCTGACTGGTGTGAAGTGGTATCTCTTTGTGGTTTCAATTTGCATCTCTCTGATGGCTAGTGATGCTGAGCATCCTTTCATATATCTCTGGGCCCTCTGTATGTCCTCCTTGGAGAAGTGTCTGTTCAGGTCCTTTGCCCATTTTTTAATTGGATTGTTTGTCTTCTTGGTGTGGAGTTGTGTGAGTTCTTTATATATTTTGGAGATCAAACCCTTGTCCAAGGTATCATTGGCAAATATATTTTCCCATACCGTTCATTCCCTTTTCATTTTGCTGATGTTTTCTTTAGCCGTGCAGAAGCTTTTTAATGAATATGCATATTTTTTAAAGTTTCCTGGGGTTTGTGACAATCAGATGGTAGGCAAGCATGTACTTGGCCTATTCTATGTTGCATGTAAGCTAGTTATAAGAAACTAATGTCAGTTTTTAAGGAAACTTTATGTTTTATATGTGTCAACATTTTATGAGGTCATTGACATTCCCTAAAAAAGTAGCACTATAAATCATTAAAATAATTCAATCGCCACAATATAAAAATGGATGAAAAGTCTAAAATACTCACATGTGTACCTATATCTTTTTTGCTCTATGATCTATGGAAATGTCTAATTCTACATTCTTCTCAGTTCTAACTTTTAAAAAATACTACAGGAACTTTAGAGGTACATCAGCCTCTCTCATGCATACACAAACTACTCTTGGGGCAAATCTAATATGCTAAATAGTCACAGGCCTCACCAAGATTAGGAAAGATTATTATTTATAAAAATGGCTCTATTATATTTCAAATACAGTACCTAGTCCATATTTTAAAGATTTTTTTCTGCATTTTGAACAGTGAAAACAGGAAAAGCGAAAACTGTTTGATGTTTCTTTCTTGAAAGCCTAACAATAGAGGATCTTTAAATATTGCTGTGCAATAGGATAAAAATTCAGCAAAAGTTTAAGTTGCTTTTTGGGTTTTATTTCTTTTTTTGCAATTTTTGCTAAGCACTGAGATGAAAGGTTAGCTCAACCTCACGTTTAATTATTGATCAGAAAACTAAATAAACGTTTAAAAGTGTGTTCTTTCTTAAAATGCATTCACACAGTACTAAACAACAATAAAGGAGCCCTGGCTGGTGTAGCTCAGTGGATTGAGTGTGGGCCTGCCGACCAAAGCACTGCTGGTTCAATTCACATACAGGGCACATGTCTGGGTTGCAGGCCAGGTCCCCAGTAGGAGGTGCGTGAGAGGCAACCACACATTGATGTTTCTCCCTCTCTTTCTCCCTCTCTTCTCCTCTCTCTAAAAATAAATAAATAAAATCTTTTAAAAAGCAATGAGAAAGGACAGGTGATTTGTACAGATATAATTTTCAAATGGCGGACTTCTTGAATGAGAAAGTCAGAGGGTAGGGTCCAGAAATGTGATGTAACGAGTCTTTCTGGGGAGACTGACACACTGATAAAGTTTGAGAGGTATGTATAGGAAAAATTGAAAGAGTTAAAAAGAAGAAGATGACTAAAAGCTGCAGTGGTAAAGAAAGGTGTCATAAAACTGATGGGAATTAATGGGTTTGAGAGGAGAACTAAAAGGTACTATATTCCAGGAAGGAGAACAAGTGGAGGGTGGGGGAGAGGGACAAGAATTACCAAAAATGCAGGAAAAATGACTAACACATACTGCCGGAAAATGGCATCGACTTAATTTTTTCAACATCCATGCTGGCACATATTGAAATGGGTTTAGGATAATAATTTTCTTCCTAAATTGTATAGATTAAAGAATCTCAGTTTTATGTCAAAATTGCATTGTGGAAAGAGATGGTTTTTAGAAATGTATTAAAATTTGGTTTAAATTTATTAATGGTTTAATGTCATTTATAATATTAACATAAAATAATGATAGTGTTTTATTGTTCTTTTAAAATCAATGTCCTTATTGTTATCTAATTTAATTCCAGTGAGTGAAACAGAAACTTAAGCACACATTTTCTCATTTGATAAGGGGTTGTGTCAATAGGAAATACAGTTTTGGAAAATATTTTCATTTGTAGGTAGATGCGGCATGGGCAGAAGTGTCTAATGGTTGTTTTTTCAGAGTCACATTTACTAAGAATCACAGAAATGCTACATTGAAGAATAAAATGTATGTTTTCATGTGCTCTCAAAACCACTTAATAAGCAAAAGTGGCATTTAGAGAACGCTAACACATTAACTAAGAGAACCTATGAAAACGAAGAACACGCTGTGCTGGGACAGCTCATTATCTCCCCGCTGACGGTGCGCGCACTGCCTTCTGTTTGAACATCTAGTAAATATGCTTTAAGGTATTTGATGATCTCTCCCCCCGGGGCTCAAAGGTCAACCATACGATGTTTCCAAACAAAAATTAGACTACACATTAAAACATGTCCATTTACCACTAGCACTATGGATTATATAATAATATTTTAAGAAATAAAGAAAAAACTTTTTTAACTAGTCACTAATTATATATAATAATCCATCTATCATTTTCCTAAGAAGCCTCCAGAATATTCTTATTATGTGGTTGTGAATACATTTGACTAAATACTTATTCACTCTGAGTCTGAAGGAAGACATGAGAAACTTGAGGAATTTCTCAAATTGTGATCCATTTGGGTAATGACTTCTTTTTGTCCCACAGAGCAATGAGCAGTGTCTTATACATAGTAGACAATCAGTAAAGTTAATAAGCTAACTGCTGGCATTGCTTATAATTGAGCACTGACTAAATGTTCAGTGAGAAGTGAAATAAACTGTGACTCCCCATGCAGTAGAATATGATGTCAGCAAAGCAGTATAAAGCAATGTTAGCAAGCTGGAGTCCGGAGTGAGGATATTTGAGTTCAAATCCAGGCTCTGTCCTCATTAACTATATAACCTTGGGCAAGTTACCTATACTCTCCAAACTTCAGTTTCCTCATCTATAAAATGAGATAATAAGTGATAAATAATTCATATGTGCTACTATGTAGTATCACTGATCAATGATACCAATAGTAATACTAATAGTCATAAAATTATTAAAATATAAACTATTTTATTCACACAGTTTTCTCTTCCATTCATGCAATAAAAATGCATTGAATACTAACTTGAGAGGCAGCATAATGATGTTTTCAGTTTAGCACAGCGAATCTAAAGCCAAATAGTTTTCGTTCAAATCTTGATTCCACATTCACTAGCTATGTGAGTCTGGGCAAGTTACTTAATCTTTCTATGTCTCAGTTTCTTCATCTCTAAAGTGGGCATAAAATTATTATCTACCTCACTGGGTTATGAGTGGGTTGAGTTACAAAAGAATGAGTTATATGAGTTAGGGATTACAGTATATTAGTTAATATTCATTTTACAAATTATAAAACTCATAAAATGGTAACTGGGAAATGACAAGAGATACACAGTATTGATTAAAGTAAGTATGCCCTGAGAATTAACAAGAAGCAAAACACAGAAAATATAAAACTGAATAAAGAAAAAGCCAGGCCCTTTACCTGGAAAGGGAGAAGAAGAAGCTAATGCCTCCCGCTACCACCTCACCATAAAAAAAGAAAAAAGAAAAGAAAATACATAAACAATTAGGTTCATGGTTCTTTCTGCTGAAATCAAACTACATCTGTGGAGTCAATTTTTTAAAGAATAATTTAAATATTTTAAGGTGACCCATTTTTAAAGATAACCTAATACAAACTCTTTTAAAGAATATACTGTAGTCTACAAAATGCCATGTGACATTAGTGCGCTTTTATCTCTGTTGCATAGTCAATTTTTAAATTCCACAATTTCATGGTTCTCTACAAAGTGATAACTCATGGAAATGATCAAAGAAAGAATGTTCAATTACTCCTTATTATGAAATAAAACTTTTTAAAGTCGATGTCTGAAAAAATAGAGTAATAAATTATTTTTCATAAATACATGACACCAATTACTTATTGTGCCATATTTCTAACTTTCATATTTCTCCTCCTTTTTGTGAGATAGACATACCGAGATTTTTGTTTATTCATGACAAAATTAGCACCATTAGATTCTCTTGCAAATAAACCCTTAGGTTCCTTACACCTATAAATTCAAAACAACAGAAAAAGCAACGTGAGGAAGGCTAGATTAAGTACTCACTGCTTTTGCTAGCTTCCATCATCTACGCTCCATTAAACCTTGAGTAGCATTTTGTCTCCTTACTAGATCAGGCTAATGACTTCATAGCCTAATGTCAGTCAACTTTGTTATGTCATTACACTAATCCAATTTTCCAATTAAAAACAACAACAACAATGATAAAGGCCTATTTTTCTATACTAATTAAAACTTTCAATAGAGCACTATGTTTATAGCAAAAGTAGCACTTTTTCTCTGAAAGGGAATCGACATTAGCAATGATTTGGGATATAAGAAGCACAAGTGCCAGCTCTCATTGTAAAAGTAATAATAAGACATTAAGCAGCCACATACTCATAAAATTTCTCAACTAGCCAAATTATTTATTCATGGTATAAATCATAATTTCCTGAGCCTACTTTAGCAGGCATATAAGGACCATTTTGTAGCACACACAATCAGAGACACTGGTATTCTTATAGGTGAAACATTGTATTCTCTGCAAATATTATTTTCCAATGATTTATGAGGGTAATATTATAAGTAAATTTTATTTTAGTCTTATAGGTCTGAAGACTTTAAAAAATACTACTAAACTATTAGGAATTTCCCTGACCAAATACACAGAATGTATTTAAAGTCACTAATGTTTCAGTAAAAGTATAGCTACCACTCATGGAGTTCTGAAAGGCACTGCTCTAAAAGTTTTATGGACATAATCTTTTATAATTCTCATTGAAATTCCTAAAGATTATTATTCATATATAACAGATGAGGGAGTTAAGTTCCTAAGAGTAAATTACTCAAAGTAATAGTAGGAAATAATAAATTAGGGAACTGAACCCAAGCCCATCTACCTTTAATTTCCATGCTGGTCATCATTAAGTTATATTGCTTTCCACAAATAATTCAGGCACTGTAAAAGATGTCAAATGTATATTTAAAAATAAGGTTGGTTCTCTCTCCTCGAAGAGTTTAAAATTAAATTTGAATGGCACATGTATATGACGAGGTCTGTCTGGAAAAAAATCCAGCCATTGTTAATATGAGAATGGTTTGCAGGACATTGTTGTAACCTGGCAGCCAAGGAGAGGGAACTGGAATGCACACGTGTGAACAATGACAACAATGACTGTACTAGTCAGTGGGGGCGGTAGATGCCATTGAGTGAGCATGTGTACTGTGTGGCCATCACATTTATTTTTATTTTTTAAAAGATTTTATTTATTTATTTTTCTAGAGAGGCGAAGGGAGGGAGAAAGAGAGAGAGAGAGAAAAACATCAATGTGTGGTTGCTTCTCACGTGACCCTCACTGGGGACCTGGCCTGCAACCCAGGCATATGCCCTGACTGGGAATTGAACCTGCAATCTTTTGGTTTGCAGCCCATGCTCAATCCACTGAGCAATGCTAGCCAGGGCTAGCCTTCACATTTAAAATGACTGAGTGAGGAGAGCAATGAATCAGCATCACATTTTGCATTAAGCATGAACATTCCTTTGTGGAGATTATTTGGATGACTCAGAAGGCCACAGCTATGGGCAACTGGTGATTAGAAGCTTCTTCATGACAATGCACCTGCTCGTGCATCATGTCTTGTGCAGAGATTTTTGGCAAAACATCAAATCATCCAGTTGACTCAGCCCCTCTACAGCCCCAATTTGGTGCCCTGTGACTTTTGGCTTTTCCCAAAACTAAAATCACCTTTGAAAGAGAATAGATTTCTGACCATGGATGAGATTCAGGAAAACACAACAGGGCAGCTGATGGACATTGGAGAACTGTGTGAGGTCCCAATGTGCCTACTCCGAAGGGGACTGACGTGTCATTGTCTTATGTACAATGTTTCTTGTATCTTTTATTTTCTTCAATAAATGCCTCCATTTTTCATATTACATGGCTAAATACCTTCTGGACGGACCTCATCATTTACAAGAAAATACTAGTAATGATAACAACTATAACAAATACTAAATTGTATAGCAGCAAATTATACATGCAGAAGAAATTTTAAAAAGAATGAACATTGGAAATCAAAAAAAGGTGGAAACCTTTTATCATAGCACTTAGCACACTGGTTTGGAATAACATATTTAATTTTCTTTCTGTACCGTGAAGGCAGTAAACATGTTTAATTATTCACAATGTACCCTGTATCATATTATTAGTACCTAACTTATACACAGTGAGTCAATTTCTTAATTTCTTAAATATTTATGTATAAATACTTTTTGTCTAAACCTAAAAAACAGGTAGAAAGGAAACAGTATAGAGCATTCCTCCCTAGAGAAATCATTCAGAAAATTTTATAAAGTACACACACACAGAAGGTAGCAGCTTGACCCAAATAAATGGAGAATAATAAATAAGAAGAATGACTATCATAGGAAGGTCATTTTATAAAGAGTCTTGAAAGTCAAATGAAATTGTTTACATTTGACCTGAGAGGCCATGGAGAACTATAATCATTTCTAACACTGGGTTATTCTCTTGAGGTAGGTTGTTAGGAAGATTAGCCTAGTAGTGATAAGGAGAATGAATTGGGTAGAAGAGAAAGTAAAGATCTCCACTGAATAGGAAACTGTTACCAGGCCACATATGGGATGATAAAAAGCTTTCCACTTGCTTGTAGCTGCTAGAATTGAAAAGAACCATTAAATTCTAAAGACAATTCAAAGCAAGTAATGATAAAACTAGAAAACTTGAAAATAAGGAAGAAGGAAACAAAGATAAACATATTTCTTGCTTGGGAGATTGAAATAATGATTATGGTATAGATAAAAATAGAATGGTTAGCAAACAAAGATGATTGTTAAAGTAGAATAGTATAACTAAAAATTAATAAATCCACATAACTAAATTAGTCTATAACTTGAGTGTTACTCCTAACTTCTGAGACCAGCAATGTAAATAATAGGTGCTCTACAATTTCCCTCAATATTCAAATGATGAGTTTATATCGTTTAAAATCTTTAAGTTGGTATGTGGACATTGAATGTAGATATGCCTCAAAATAAAGATGCTGGGAAAGAAATAAAGGTTGATTTATGAACCATTAATGATGATTTATGAACCATTAATTTCTAGTGAATTGTTAAATCCATTTCTGTTCATGAGCTCTCAGAAATTACCCCCACCCTGGGGGAGAGATGAGCCAATGGCCACGCCTTCTTCACTTATATCTAAGAATGGAAGTTATGAGTTGGTATCACCATCTCCTTCAGTGATTTGGATTTACCATGTAAAATTTTGAAAGTCTATCATTATTTGTAATTAGATTTTGAAAGATAAAAAATGTTTTGGAAAGAACACATGTGGAAATAACAATGAACACCTATATAATATGCAAAGCAGAGAGAGAAAGTGAAAAGTGAGAAAGCTCTAGAATGCAAATGTTGGTATAAATGACACTTGTTATTCTAGGAAGTAAGACTAAAGTATGATTAAAAAGGTAGCGCTGTATAGAAGAAATTGGAAATAAACACACTTTTCCTAATTTACAATGATTTATAAATGCTGTATTTTAACCTCTACGATTCTTGCCATAGAGATGTTAGAATGAGGGGAAAACAAAAACAAAATTTATCAACACCAAGAAGTTCTACAGAAACCTACTGCCCTGAGAGCTTTACTGTGTTGTGATCACAGGTGTGAATGAGAGGAGATGGTATTTGCCCCATTCTGTCAAAGCAACTCAGGGCATACGTATAAGAAATAAAAATTGTATTTGTCATACTAAATTCTATGCAGTATAGACAGGAGCTAAATAATTTTGGATTTTGAACAGATGCATTTTCTTCTACATTTCTACTTGAATTCCTGACTTCTGAATATACCTGGCTATTTTTGATATCTCTAAGTGATTCTGCTTTGGTGTTCAATAACCCACAAAAATGCCAATCCAAAATAAAGGCATGTTTTCTTTATATTCCCCACACCAAGAGAATATAAGCTTTCCTTGTGTTATACAGCTGCATCGTTTGACTAATGGAGCTCAGTTTAAATAGTCATTCTCTTTAAGCCCGTAATTTATTAAGACTACTTCTCAGGATGGGGTCCAACAAGGTATTGTTAGGCTTATCAGCTCTGAAATGACACATACACAGGGTCTTCTTACAAAGGTCTTTTGCTATATCCATTTGTTATACTTAGCAATATCAAACAGGGAGAAATAATTAAATAGCTCCTATCGAGCACCTGGAGACCTTCACCATAGGCAGGGGGTAAACACAAAGACAGAATGTTTTGTTACAAGAGTCACCCATCAATTCGTATTAATTTTTTTACAGTACTATTTTGGTGTTTCCATTATTTTTCTTCTTCTCCCTTAATTTTAACTTAAGTCTGTGTACATATATGTGTATATATATATATATATATATATATATATTTACATATTTAAGTATGTACATCCTCATTTAAGTATGTGTATATATATATATATATATATATATACACACATATATATTTCATTAAGAGGAAATGAAATGATTGTCTTTAGTTAAGATGTTTCCATTCGCAGAGACAACACATTTAAAAAATAAATTGCCTGAATAAATTCAATTATCTAGAGAAGCAAAGAAAATCACATGCAAATGACATTATATGCAGAGGCCATTCCGACAGCTTCATGTTTATTTTTATTGTTTCAGTCAGTGGAAGACAGAAGCTGTCAAAAATGTAACATCTCTTCCTTTTTTAAAGGCCCAATGTCTCTGGTACTGAAAATTGCATGAGCAATAATATCGAGAGAAGAAATCTGTCTACTACTGAAAATAGAAGAAGGTTTACACTCCCTCCGACTTAATGCCAGCTAACAAGTTGGCGTCCCTACACCTTGGTTGTATGTTGCCTACAAAAAACAAAGGATAACATTTAACTTGCAAGTAGTCCAGTATCAATCCAACCACTAAAGACTGGCTTAAAACCCAGTGTATCCAAAAAATAAGTAAATAAGTCCACATGTTAAATTAGCCTATAACATTACTCTTAGTCCTGTCTTCTGATACCAGGGTTGTAAAGAATAGGTTCTGCAAACTGACAGTAACCAGAGGGGAGGTGGGAGGGGATAATGGAGGGGAAAGGGGGAAGGTTTGTCAAGGAACATGTGTAAAGGACTTGTGGACAAAGCCAAAGTGGGTAGGATCAAGGGTGGGAGTTGGGGATGGTTGGTGTATGGAAGGAAGTGGTGGGAGGAAAATGGAGACAACTTCAACAATAAAAAAAAATAGAAAAAATAATAGGTTCTATAAATGATTTTATCAGAAGAGATTCTTCAGTATCTTACATTGCAGTAAGGATTAATTAAAAACAAAATTTTTGCTTTGTTCTTTGAATATGACAAATGTACACAGAGAAGATTTAAGCTGACTTTGAAATAGCTTCCTGCTGAAAATCTCTGGCTTTTTATACAGACTTTGAGTGCTACCTGAGTTCTCTTGAAGCATGAATGTACCAAGTAAATGTGGCATATGTTTGTATTTTCTTGCCAATTCCAAATTCATTCATTCAAATCACTCATTGTAGGCCAAATTCTTATCCAATTCCACAGAACCACTGATTTTTCTGGAAGTGAATAGTTGCTTTGTGCATGGAAACAGGGAAGTCAATAGCAGGTCTGTGCATGGAAGACCTATGCAACTAGTGGAAAGGATAAGAATTTGACCACAGAGTTTCTTGAGTGTGGTAAAACCTAGTTTAAAATGACCTGCACGATGAAGCTTTCAACACTTTCACTTGAGTGTCAATTCCAAAACTTGACAATTTGAGTAACTGTATATTTTTATATGGCTATCTCATATACCACTATTTTTACTATATGCATGAGGATAATTATTTCATTTAATATATTTTTATTATAATTTCTTTATCATAACTTACCTCAGATTTTCTCACAACCTGAAGGCAGATTCTTAGCAAAATAATAAAAGTACCATTTATTAAATTTACCAATGTGTCGATCACTATACTAGGGTTTCTACTTTGCTATTACTTTGTTCCTTTAAACAGACTTATGAAGTAGGTATTATTATTACTGAATTAACACATACGGAAATTGAATTTAAACTGTGTATTTCAAGTTAAATAAATAATTTGAACCCATGCAAATTTAATCATGTTACACAGCTTCTGTTTGGACTGAAAATACCTAATCATTCTAATTTTACTAACCTTAATCTAATTTTCTAGTCTGTTTTATCTCTATATATCTCATCTCTCAATCTGGTACAATATTTCTAACTTCCAGTTTGTTTCTATAATACACTTTAATACCTATTCAGTTTTCTATACTATTTTTTAAATCTCATCTGAGGAAATTTTTGGAGAGAGAGGAACATTGATGGGAGAGAAGCATCAACTGGTCGCCTCCCAGACACACCCAGACTGGGCTTGGTCGGGGTCTGGACCTGGGGGGAGGGTGCATGTGCCTACGCCCATGCCCAGGCCAGGATTGAACTCACAACCCAGGTATGTGCCCTGACTGGGAAGCAAACCTGCAATCTTTTGATTCCACAATGCTCCAATCAACTGAGCTACACCAGCCAGGGCTCTATACTATTTTTAACTGGCTATTTTTATTTTATTTTAAAAATATATTTTATTGATTATGCTATTACAGTTTCATATTTTTCCCTTTTTATTCCCCTGAACCCTGCACTCCCCACCCCCACATGGCTATGTTTTATATTTCGAACTCCTTGACTTGCATTTCCAAATGAAAAGTAAGAAGTTTCGTCAAACTCCTAATAATATTTTCAACACTGTCCCCCCAACACACACACCAATGAGGCATGAATACAAAATTGTTAACTACATGTCTATATTTTGAAAAACATCATATTGAGTCAAAGAGGAAAAACAAATAGTCTTCTAATAGTTGAATCAAATATCTTTTATAACTTCTTCAAAATGTTTGTGACTACCAAACAGTTCTCGCAGATTTCTGAGGCCTTGCTGTCTGCTGTTCATTCTTATCCCAGGCACTGCCTGTTTCGACATTAAATCCTCTAAAATGTATTCAGCAGCCATAATAATTTTCTACTTCTCTCTCTCTCTCTCAGGGATATGATCTTGACATTATCTATTAAAGATCTTTCAGTGGTTTCCATGCAGCTTTCAGGAAAAACTTAAGCACTTTGGATGATACATGAACTTTATCAACTCTCTCCACCCCTTTTAGTGATACAAGCATAATTTACCTCCTGCTTTCCTCAGGCCACATGCTCCTTATTTTCTCACTCCCCTGACCTTTTCAAGGCAACTTCAAGTTTTAAAATGTGGTTTAGGTTTACTTCCTTGGGCAACTGCAAATTCTCTATGAATATTTGTGGAGTAAATGACTCTTCCTAAAAATCACGATTTCAAAACTTGCCTCTATGCAGGTAGTTTTCACATTTCCATCTGTTGGCAGGGAAATTTCAATCATATATTTCCAATAATCTGTTTTCCACCCAAATATCTCAGTATCTCAAACCTAACATATATAAATGTGAACTCAGAATTCTGTCACCCAAACCAGCTGTTGCTCTTGGCTCACTTTTGTTTTCTTCCTTCGGGCGGCATCAAAGTTATCCTTGTCACACGGTAAAGCAAAATTCACTACTTTGGATCTTAAACAAGTCTCTTAACCTCTATGAACCTTAATTTTCCCATCTCAAAATGAGTATGTGAACTAAAAGTAATGCCAGTTTGAAATTCCATACGTCTGTGAGTGGTAAATATGTTACCAGGGAGACCTGAGTCGGGGGGTTGCCTCTCCTCAGTTTGTCTTGCTTGCAAGAGAAGAATTCAGGCGAGAGACAACACGTATAGTGGAAATGAGATAGCAAGTTTATTTATGAAACACATATGAGCAGAAAGCTGCAAGCAGGCACCCAGCTAGTCTGAATGCCCCAAGTATAGAGGAAAGAAAGTTGTTAGCAAGTTTGTTAGTTTGTTCTGGACACCTGAGCACCTGGCTACAAGTGGCCACTCAGATAATCTGAATGTGCCAGCTATCGGGGTTCAAGGGCTATATACTTTTGTCAGTTTCTAGGGTGCCCCTCCTCCTCTCCCTTCTGGACCTTGGGACAGATCCAAAGGCTTCTTTCCCAGCTAGTGAAGATGATACAAACAGAAAGACAAGGGCTTCCCTCCTCCAGACTTATTACAGTTTTGCTTGTGATGTTTGGAAGGTCAGGCAATCTTACCAGACCAGGCTCAGGACTGATGGGTCAATGGGTGAGACATGGTCTCCCTTTTGTTTCTAGCCTCCTGTTTTAAGTTCTTTATTAGATCGGAATGGCAGGGACCCTGCCTTATTTCCCGTCTGGCTGCTAATTTCTAGCTACCGCCTAACAAATATAAGAAAATACAATAGATCTTACCTTCAGTCTTTAATCATTCGAAAACTATTATCATTCCATCTTCCTTTAAATAGTATACATTAAAAACAATCTGGGTTTTCAGTAAGATAAGTTAGGAATTTGTATTATTTGCCACCATCAAAATGGACTAAATGGCCTAAGTCTGCCCCTCTGGTAAAGAATAACTTTTTCCCCCCCTAGGTACTATGCCACCACCCATTGGACAGTGATATCTTTTCCTCTGGAAAGCAGATCTGTAAATTAATTTCCAGCTGCGTGTGGATAACAAAAAAGACTGTTTCAAAAAACTCTACACACATGTGTACACCTAATATAAAATTTAACATATTGCTAACATATGTATGTGTATAAATATATGTATTTATGTGTGTATATATGTTTATATATCAAATAAAAGTGCCAAAAAGGTACTTTTAACTTTGCTTGAAACGAAAATGACAGTTTCAAGAAAATGTGATGAAATGACACACAAATCAAGGTATAAAATTTTAATTTCCTTCTTTACTTCCTTTTTCCTTGCTTTTTTCAACAAATGTGTTAAAACTTCAACTTCTTTTAATATTAGCTCTCTTAATCCAGATTTTATATCTTGCCTTTTCTGCTTGCAGCGAACTGTGCTATTTTACGACTCTACTCAGTATTTCTAGGAACAATAAGGCAAGATTTCTTTTCACTTAGCTCTCTAAAATGCTTAATTATTCATCTGATTTTGTCACAGTGTGATTGACCTGGATGAATAAATAATATTAAGACTGAGAAGAAAATAAATTGCAAGTATTGTGAAGCAAATAAAAATTATTTTTTTCATAAAGACCAAGAAAATTAAATACAGAAAGCCCTGGTCATTTCTCAAACTCCTAACAGAACCCATTCTTTTTTTTTTTTTGGCAATATCTATATAAGCCGATCCTGGGTTGCATATAGCAGGGCCTTTTTTTTTTTTTTTTGCCTGATTCATAATGGACAAAAAATAGTTTTTATTTTAAATTTTCACAGAACTTACTTGACACTTGATGTGTTTCTCTAAACTACAAATAATTACCAGCCAAATATTTGAAGGCTTTTCTTAAAGAGGACACCTACCTCCTCTCACTCTTACCCCATCCTCGACTTACCTTGTTTCAATTTTGCTTAGATCAAGTCTGGAGTCAAACAAGGATTCAACTTGTTTCTCCTTTTCCTTAAGATGCAAATTTAGAATTTAAACTAAACCACATACTATTTAGTTCATGATATAGGATTTCTATAAAGTCATTGGTGCTTCCACAAACTTGCATCATTCCCTAACAATTACAAGTTATATAAACTCCAAACTTCTGATAGCCTTCAAGGCCCTCCACACTGGGCCTTAATCTACCTTTTTTTTAAATTTTTTTATAAAGATGTTATTTATTTATTTTTAGAGAGAGGGGAAGGCAAGGAGAAAGAGAGGGAGTGAAATATCAATGCGTGGTTGCCTCTTGCATGCCCCTCCACTAGGGACCTGGCCCACAACCTAGGCATGTGCCCTGAGTGGGAATTGAACCAGTGACCCTTTGGTTCGCAGGCTGACACTCAACCCACTGAGCCACACCAGCCAGGGCTAATCTACCTTTTCAATTTTTTTCCCATAAAAACATGATCTTTGAAGTCAGGCCCATTCTTACTGGCTGTGTGACTTTATTTTAGTATCTCCACTGTGGTATCCCTGACAGAAAATGGGGATAATAATACTTTCTTTGTAGAGGGTTGAAAAGATTATATAACATGATATAAATGCTTAGTATAATTCCTAGCCCATATTGTATTTACCTTTTGCTAAACGGTATTCCCTTATTACTGGAGTCCTTGAAAGCACAGAGTTGCCTAGGTTTCTACACACATACCTAGAAATTCTCCATTAAGATACAGATAATAGTACAGGTTGTACATTACATAACCTTCACAACCATCACTAGAAGATCTGCTCCTTATTGTGAGCTTTTTTCCTTGAGTCTACTTGGACTATCTCCTTCCCCTCAATTCTCTCCACCCCAACTCACTTTTTCAAATCATCCCAATCCCAGATGAGACAGCTTAATTATTTTACTTTTAAGAAACACTTTCTTTAAACTAAGCCTTACTTAAGACTTTCTCAATAAAACCTATCCACGTACTACCCTAGTGCCCTTTTGAAACTGGTCCCACTCACTTCTGCTTTATTAGGACTCTTCCATGTATAGAGATGTTCCAGGGATATTCATCACCCCTCTGATGATCTATATAGATGATGAACATCTATAGATGTAGAACACATTTCCCATGGTTCTCTAGAGGAGTCACCCTCAAGTACCAGGCCACAAGATAAGTAGTTATCCTGGAATGGAAATCAATTATATCACTAAGCACTCTGTTAATTCAGCTGATGTTCTTTTCATACCAAGAGTTCTCAAACGGAGTAGGTAGCACAAACCACATTTTGAGAAACACTGTTTAGGAACCATTTGTTCAGCAACGTCCTTTCCTCTTCAGTCAGAAAATGTGCTTCCCCCATAAACTTCTGCAACATATCATGAATCCCTCCATCTGTACTGCTCACTACAACATGATCAAAGCCTTAATTAGGATTTATGTGTGTACCCATTTTTCCCACCAGATGTGACTTCCCAGAGGATGAAAATGTGCCTTTTTCATGTTTGCATCTAATACATTTTATGCATAAGAGATATTTGATAGATCTCAGTTTAATTGAATTGACTTTTCTCCCTTATAACACTGAAGAAGGAGGCATTTAAGATTTAGGTAAAACATGACCCCTCCTTTAGGACAATTTTCTCCCATCATACTGGTACTCATAATGCACGTAGGTGTCTACAATGTTTGAAAGAGAGTACTGAAATAAGGGCTAAATATAGAGGGTGCTTAGAATGAGACAAAGACTAAGAAAAAAGTAATTAAAAATGAAATGAAGAAAAGAGTATATAGAAGTCTATGCCTTAAGTAAAAAGAAAGTTGAACAATTTCTCATAGATTAACACAGTATTAAGAAACCATCTGTTGTTCAACTAAAATATTATGGAGATGGGGGAATGGTGCAATAGTTTTGGTACAGTGAGAATTATACCTGATTTCCAAACTTTTCTTCAATACTAACAATTCTAATTTGGGGTGGGATTCATTATAAATCTAGAGGTCTTTCAAAGCTTAACACATTTCCTCAGCAAATATAAACTCTGTACAAACTCTAACTCTACCCATTCTTCTTCTAGATAAGAAAGCATGTAACAATGTAAATTATAAAAAGTAATTAAAATAAGAAAATGATGCTGAATACAAATATATGTATATTTATACATATATAACATTACATGAAGCTTTTAAAATTAAAAAAATGCAGTATTTCAAACTACTTAGCCTACATCAGAAAACTGATGTAGATGTACTTGCAAAATCCAGCACCACAGTTAAGCCCATTTTTAGCTAACCTTTAAGGACTAAGATTCTTATCACAAACCCACAATAAATATTCACCTGACTTTTTCCCTGTAGCAATGTTTAGACATAAAAACAGGAGTTAGTGCTAAATTTTGCTCTAAATTGGATTTGTGCCATTCCCACTGGTTTTACTGTATTCTTATTTCTTAGCTATGGTTTCTAGTTTCACTAGTCTTTCAATTTTTTCACTACTGCCACTTATGTAAGATTAAATATGATGTATTTTTTTCCAGTAGAGGTGCATAAATGAGGCACTTCACTCACTAAGGAAATCTCTTCATAATTACAGGTATCATATAAGAATCCCTTTATCCACCATGGAAATCTGTAGCTATTTGAATGTAACAAAAATACTTAAGTATTCAATATCAGATGAAAGAACTACTCTTTCTTTTCTAAATCATAAAATAAAAAATTTGAAGGCACATATTTTCCTCAAAAATAATAAACAATATCTTTAAGATAAATATTTAAAGAAACTAAATGCCTATGCATACATAGCACATATATTAAACTAAAAACATCTTAATTACAAATAATCAAAAACTGTCTTATTGATATTAGCTTTTGATTGTTTCATTATATCTGAATAAACTATCCAACAAATAAAAAATAAATGAAAGACTATAGAAAGAGAAATAGAACTAAACATCTTTTTTTGTTTTAGTTTTCTATTAAATTTGTTTTATTTGCCTTATTGTTAATTGTATTACATAGTTACCTATTTATATAATGGCTACATTTTATGCAATATGCAAATTAATTAACATGGGTCTAAATTGATAAATAACTTGATCTTTGTTTTGGACTAGACAGTAGATGAACATTGAGATCAGTTGGTTAATATCACAATTTAAGCTACTAAATGATTGTGATAACAAAATAACCTGAATAAAAATGACATTCCAATTTCAGACACAGAATGATTAACCATGGAACGTAAATGAGTGGGTACGAGGGTTGACAATGAGAAAGAAAGAGTGGAAGGGGCTCTGTCTAAAGGGCATCCTTGAACATGTTTTACCCACTACCAGGGCCATGTCATAACTTTCCTAGTTCCTAAGCATTTTTGCCTTCATAAACCTCTTCCCTCCGTGAATATAAATAGGAAAATGAACAAACACATACATACATACAATACAGTAAAATCTCTAAAACACAGTTTCTGACTTCCCTGGTATAAGCAAACACATGTGAACTATAAATTAAAGTATTTTCTTCAACCTAAAAGTTCACTTTTTCTATTCTGATTTTAAAGGAAACCAAAACATTTTCAGTGGCCCCTGAAAGTATTGTGGATTCCTGGCACTGTGTCAGCAGTGTGCCTAATGGACTAGATGGCCCTGTCTACAGTGGATTTTCTGCCTATCTTTACTTTCTCCTGATTATTCTAAGAACATTTGGCAGTACAACGTTTTTGCAAAGCTTGATTTAACACAAGCATTATTGCATTTGTTCTCACTGAATCTTTTGTACATGTTATATTTATCTACTTCTATACCTTCAACTTGCTGACTAACAATTCTATAAGTTTTTATCATGAATAGTCAAAAATATAAGCACAAGCATATATATCACCAGACTGATTCTATTCTAGAAATTATACTATTTAGCATAAAAAAAATACCTGAAAATGTAATGTCTTTAATGGTTTGGTATGAGAAAAGGCATTCAAAAATTCAAACCTATGTATTTGTTCTGAGTACAGATGGGCAGAACTATAAAAAAGCTTACTAATTTATATTTAAAGTGTTTTCCCATGAGTTTCTTAGACTATGAAATCACAGACACTTAATATACACTTGTATGATCATATTACTAGTTCAGTACACTATTGGCGACTAGCTGCTATACAGCATGAGAGTTCTATCACAAGTTATTAAGCTAGCTTCGATTATAGAACAATTGGGAAGATGGGTTGTCTTCAAAAGAATGCTGAAGGCTGGATAGAACGGCAAGAAAAAGAGGCACAAATCTAGCCACTCACACTAACCAAATGTACCCTGGAAATTGAAGGGGCGATGAATATCCCTGGTAGACTGTCTTCGTGTTCAGTGGCAATTAAAGCTAAGCTAGTGTAGTAAATGTTTCCACCAAATGCAAAGACAATCAAAACGACCTTTGCTCCAAATTCTCTAAACCTGTAAAATATCAGCAAAGTTTAGTTTCATATCTCACTTTCCCCACATGACACAGCTTTAACGAATGAAAAGGAATCATTCTTAAAAAGTTACATTGTTTTATCTAAAAGGAAAAATGTTTTTTTTCATTGTAACTCAAGTTTGATATTTGTGTTTTTATTAAGTCATATATATAAGCATTTGATTCCAGCCAAAAATGAACTCCAATGTCCTTGCTGACACCAAAAATAAACCACTTGTTCACATGTTAATGAACCTTTATTATAAAGTACCAGTTGGTATGTCTGCTAGCTAAGGAACACATTTTCATCCACATGTCAATTGTAAATTATTTATGTATACTGTAATTCCCATATAATACTCATTCTTAAATCAAACAATCTCTTATTTCTGATTTAGAGAAGATCATTGTGTCTTCTTTAGTACAAAGGACATACAGGAGCTTTCTGGGAGAGGATTACTGCACTGTGGAAGGGTTGCATAAAGCACACAGGGATGAGTTTTATTTAAAAGATTCATGAAGAAAGTTTGAAAAGCTACGTGCTGTTAACTGGTAAATAGGCTACCAAAACGTAACGTATTAAATTATAAAAATAAAAGTTTCTGATAATGTGATTATCTAAGACTTTCACCAGATAGACTTTACTATCCTAAGGGTTCATTGGCAAAAGTATGGTTAACTGTGAGACTTTTTTCAGTGAATTGTGAAGAAGAAAAAACATTGACTAGTAGGTTCTTTGAAGATGGCGATTCATGAAACTACATTTTGTTGTGTGAAACATCAAGGAATGAGAAACAAGCAGAAGAAAATGTATAAAGCCAAATCATATCAGAAAGAAAAGGAAAAGATGAGGAGAAGGCCTAGAAACCTAACGACAATCCATTTCCAGTAAGATTCAAAACAATATCTCCTTATCTGAGCTCTTAGGTGAAGAGTCTCATGAAAAAAGCACTTTAGTATTTGTTTATGTTTAATAAATTGACACCATAGCTACTCAAAGAGGAGACCAATCTCGATGCCTCAGTCTGTCGTTGGGTGGTCACAGCTGGTTTGAAGTCCTGGCAGCAACCAAGGCAATCGGGTTCAATGAGACACTGTGAGTGAGAACACTATGGCCTACTTGCTTCTAGAAACCTCTAGGACAATTGAGAAGGGCCCCATGAAATGACTGTCTTTTTAAAAGTGCCCTAAACTGCAAAGGGATGAGAGAAAATAGAAATATTACACATAGCAACATGGAAAAGGATTGAACAAAAAGCTGGAGTTACAGAAGGGGCCTGCAATGAAGAGGTGATCCCAACATATTCAGGTGCAAGATGAACCCAAAGAGGCACAAGTGAGTCCAAGGACTCTGCTGAATCTAAATACACTCTTCAGGGATACAATATAAAATTGAACCTAAGGGAAAGGATTAATTATATACATGATGAGAAAATGCTTTGAAAAAACAGATTGTATGTACAACAAACTCCCTGAAATCTTGTATCAGTGTTATCTTTCAACTCAAACCACAGGGCGCACACAAAAAAATGCGGGGAAAAGGAAGTAGGAACTGGTGGGTGCCTCCTCATTTACAGCTTAAAAAAACCTCAGGCTATGTGTGCTTTGAACAGACATTTTCTATGAACAGGGAGGAGTTTTAGAGTAAGCCATCAACCTCCATTCCGCGTCATGGTCCCAGTTAAGGCTACGACCATAGGATGGTGAGTTTTCTTGGCAAGTTTCAAGTTCAAAACGTGAAGCTTACCTAATGTTAGTAACAAATAGTTAAGAGGGAGTTTTACTGGTCTGTGGAAGTGAGAAATTAAAACAGTGCAGGAAGTGTCTGTTCAACAATTACATATTATAATATTCTGACTTAAAACAGTAATATATAAAAAACATTATCAAGAGAAGCTTTAATTTTTCTGAGGAAATAAAACACTATAGAGACAACCATTTGTTTGGAATCATTAAGAAAGTTTTCTTTTGAAAGGTTTTCAACAGGATAACTAAGGACTTCAGAAGATCATTTTAAGTTCTATAATTCTGGAAAAATTCCTCACTGATTTTTCTTGAATGCTCCAATATCTTTTCTTGATAGTAAGAAAGGAAGGAAGAAAAAAACAGAGAAATGAGAAGGGAAGGGATAGAGGAAAGATAGCCACGCTATTACGTTTTAAATAACTTGAAGTTAATTTTTTTAATTTTAACAAAATAATTTTAGTAGTGTACTGTCCTAAATTTATTCAAGTGATTTAGATCCATAGATCCATAGATTTAGAATATAGACCCATATTAAGTCAACCTTACTGTACTTAACCAGTCATCTATGCATTTATTCATTGTTTTCAGACTAATTCATCTGTGAAGGAGAAAATAATACTTGACTATCTCTCAGTACACTTTGCTCTGTCAACACCTCCTATTTTCCCATTCTATAGGCTAATGTATTGAAGTAATGTTTTACTTTATATAGTTCATTTAATGCATAAATATTCATGACATTTCATCTCTATAACAACATAAAAAGCTTCTATCCCTGCCATTTGATTCAACTTGGTCTAAAAATAATAATGCTGCCTCTGCTTCCTATCTGTGAATGTCCACTATGCTTTTATCCTTTTGTTTTTAACATTTCATATGATTTTTAGATTTCTGACATTTTAAAGAAGTATACAACTGTATTTAAATGAATTCAGAAAATAGTAATCTTTTAAATGCAAAGTTTAACCATTTATATTTAGTGTGATAACTGTCAACTATTATTACTTTTATAGGCTTTCTCTTTTGGTCTGTTTATATATACTTTTCTCTTTCCTTTAGATTTTCCTGCTTTTTGTGGGCAATCCTGGATCACACTGACTTTCTGAATAAGAAATATCTCAAAAAGAATCTCTAGCAATCAAGGAGTCTACTTATTGCAGACGTCCAGCCCCTGAATAAAGCTCTCCACCACTCCATCTTTCTGGTGGTTATGGCTGCCTGCTCCTCAGAATGCAGCCCTTACTCAAGACTGGCTCTGAGTCAGAGGCCAGAGCACATTTTTCCAGGGTCCTCTCCTGGTCCGTATTGTTCTGTTGCCATTTTTTTTTTTTTTTAAAGAACATTTTTTTTTTTAAAGATTTTATTTATTTATTTTAGAGAGAGGGGAAGGGAGGGAGACAGAGAGGGAAAGAAACAGCAATGTATGGTTGCCTCTCACATGGCCCTCATGGGGACCCGGCCCGCAACCCAGGCATATGCCCTGACGGGGAATCGAACCGGGACCCTCTGGTTCCCAGCCCACACTCAATCCACTGAGCTACACCAGCCAGGGCTGTTCTGTTGCCATTTTGTAAGATATAAAATCGCATCCATATTCCATGACTTCCTGTATCAAATTCCCAATTTATTTTTCAAAGTGTTAATATACGAGTGTGTAGAGTACTCGTTAAACATATTTATTAAATAAAATAGATGGAATAGAAAGTGAGGGATAGGGGAAAGCAAAATATTTTTAATTACCATATTAAAGTCCGAAAAGAATTATTTCTCAAGGCTGGGAATAGTTCAGCGTAGAAGAGAGTGGCTACTCAGTGATTTTCTATTTTAACTGAGAGTTGCTAAAGCACTTAAACCAGCAATTTTCAAATTGTTTAATCTGATGGCAAACATAAAATAATTACTAAAACTCTGTGGCACACCAAAAAATGTATTTTTGGGACAATCTGACCCAAAAATTGGTACAATTTTGATTCATTCACACCAGACAGATATTGTTGTGCTGGCTGTTGTCACTTTTTAAATTTGACAGCCCAAGGGAAAAGAGGCCGTGCCCATGACTTAGGAGTCAGGTGTTGCATGTTTTAAAAATTCTTGCAGCGCACCAGTGTGCTTTGGTGCTCTGATGGAAAAGCACTGATCTAAACTGATGAAAAATACTAGGGAAGAAAAGATTGGCAACAGGAGAAGAAAGAGAAAAGGATTGAATTCAATAGCCAATTTAATCTTAGCATACAAAGGAAACTTGGTGAAAATTTTGGTAGTTTTATTTTATTTTATTTGAAGAAAAACACTACGCTTATGACCATGTTGAATACAAACAAATTGCTTTGGCATTAAAAAGTCTGTATTAGTCTAACAGTATTGCGCCAGGGCATCTGAGGAAGGGTTTAATCAGATCACTTCTAAATTAATGTGTTTTCTTTTTCACAGTTCTGACATGCTAAGTTAAGAAAAGAGGGGTGGGAGGACAATGGGCAGAAGAAAGCAAATTATCAGGAAAAAAAGAAAAAAAAATGCACTGCCCTTGTTCCACATCCCTTGCAAGCTAAATGGTCTTTTTGTGTTTCTAGGGTCTGGAGTCTGAATCCAGGATACTAAAGAATTGGAGCCCATCTTTATACTAGAATTATAGCCAGGCTCTTGAGCTACTTTGCTCCAAAAGTGGGCCCAGGAAAAGGATGCTGAAGAAAAAAAGTGTTAAGTGGTGAGGAGCAGTAAGTAGACAAGGGACTGATTCCCACCCGGTAGCCCTGTCAAAACACTCCACGGCAGGCTCGGCGGCTGTAATCCTGACTACAAAATAATCGGGGCCGTAACTGTGTCTGTACATCAGTACCTTCATTGCTAGACATAGAGCAATGGAATGCAGTATGAGGACTGCAGTAGTACCTTAAGACAGACTTAAATTCTAGAGAAGTCATCGTCTATTTTGTGGCTCATGCCCCTTAGAGAATCTAAGGAAAGCTATGGATATTCTCTCTAGAAAAATTTCTAAATTAATATATTTCACACAGTTTCAGGAGGTTCAAGGATTCCATAAAGCTCTCCCTACAATTCTTAAAGTGATTTCACAGCCATGTTGAAAACACTTGCTCTAGAGGTTAATAAAGAAATACGAAGAATCCGAGGAATGAAGCTGCACCTGGGGAACTCTGGAAGAAGAGATAACTTGGGTACTTCTGGCTAAGGCACAATACCATTGCTAGTTTTCCTCGACAGTCCCTCCACCTGACCAGTGGGAAAACCAATGCCTGAGCCTTATTTCCCCTATTTCTTTACCACCAATCAATTCTTATGGAAAGTATAGAAATTAACTCTTCACATGAATTACTAGGTTATTTATAGAATAAAAGCAGTTAAACCGTAGCAAATATACTCTTAATTCCAATGTATTGATATATAAAGATGTCATGCCACGTTTAGAACATTGGGTAAGTAAAATCTCATTATTCCACCCAAAGTGTCCACTTTATCTAATTGCACCTATCTGTTGTCACCTTAATATAAAAATCATATTTTCTATACCAATTTTAAAAATGGCAATAGTCTAACCCCGAAATGCTTTAAGGATGGATGGACAGATAGATAGATAGATAGACAGATAGAGAGATAGAGAGATAGAGAGATATAGAGAGAGAATGTGTATATATGGAGAGAGAGAGAGACTTAAATGCCATCTCTCCTCTGGGCAGCAGCAACTTCCCCGGATGAAGAGGTCACCGGTGTTTAACAACGTGCTGCCCTGTTAATTTAGTATGACAAGAGAGAGCAGTCATCTCTGCTCTTGGAGGCTGTAAACCGCCTGTTATCTGGGGACATGCTCAAGTCGATTTGCACTGTATATCACTTCATACCATTGCCATGACAAAGCCCCCTGAGTCCTCACATGTAAATCTCTCTGTCCCTCTCTTCTTGCCGCCCCCCTTTTTTCTCTTTCATTTTTTCCCAATTTCTTACTCCCTGCTTCACGTCCAGGTAGAGGGTATCCACCCAGCACTAAGCTCTGAAAACTTAATGCTCCGCACATGACGAGGAACACACAATACACATCCCTCTCACAGCCACTCTGTCAAGTCCCCCAATTTAAGAGAAGACGTTCAGGGACTTAGATAATCCACTGATCCCACTTGCGTCAGCTTTTATATTTCAATCTGTCATGTTAAGTTGTCAGGGGGAGAGATTAAACTGATGTTCCGTGATTCAAGATTTACTTTCCTAGCAATGATAGTTTTCAAAGCTTGTCTTTCTAAGTTCCGCTTAAAGATTATCCTTAAGAAAGCTGATGCATCTTTACGGGTATAAATCTAGTAATGAAACGATGAAGTGTTTTAGGTAAGGACATTTTGAAGATATGCAGGGTTATAAACATAAAAATGTAAAACTGAATAAAATTTGGATTTTTAAAAAAAATGTCATCTGTGTAGTGCTCTCCGCATGAAGCAAAACACCATATGTAAAAAAAGAAGGAAAAACATGTTTCTATCTATGTAAAACAAAAATAATTATAGAATCACTAAAGAGGACATAAATGAACAGGGAAGAGTTTATATGACGGGAAATAAAAAGATCCCCTGAAGCCCATGAGGGAAGTGACAAGTCAAAGTTTTATCCATTAAAACAAAGGCCGAGAAATACGTTTAGTCATCAGGAATTAACAGCTAGAGATGAACATGTTTTGGTTAGGTGTGACAGTTTTAGACATAACATGTCAGGTTTTTGACAGGTCGAGCTGTTACATATATACCCATTTGTATTGTTCCTCTTATCCATATCACACCCTGTTTTCATCATCTCAAGCTGCCCTTATGGGTAAACAGAAATAAGAGATTAAATGACAAAAAAACAATAAACGCAATGCTCACAAACAAAGGACTGAATTCCCCACAACACCTCAAAAATTTCTCAAAGCACGCAGAAATTTTAAAAGGTATGGAAACATAAAAACAAAACAAAAAACAGCAAATAGCAGGTATACTAATAAAACCATAGTAGTAAATAAGAACCTCATTAGACACATCCTAAAAGAAAATAATTATGTAGCCTCTAGGATATTCATGCAAGAAACCTTAAGCAATGTTTAAAGATACTCTGTTCCAAAATATTTTTGCTGTTCTGTTTGTGTTGATGTTCTTTTTCTCTGGTGCACTACTTGCAGAAGTGAACTATGTGAAGCTACAGAAGAATGCTGTAATTTTTGTGAGTGATTTGGAGAATAGTTGGTCTGAGAGGGTTAGAAAGGAAAGGGAATTCACATTAACTGAATATTCTCAACATGACAAGCACTGTGCTAGCGAGTTATTGCATTCATTCAATCAACTATGTATGAGTTAAATGTCATAATTTCAATGGATAGGTAAGAAAAGGTGCATACAGTGTCTTCTACGAGCACGGGCATTGGAGACATTCATTCATCCTTCCAACTATGTTTGAGAAACTTGCAGTGCATCCGCCACAGTGCCAGACTGGAGAAATACAGTGTGGAACAAGACATATTACTGTGGAGCTTTCTCCTTTAAATGAGTTTGCATCTCATGTTCATGATGAATTACATCTAAAAATACTGGCAAAACTTACTGGTGAGACTACTGGATCACTTAAAATAGGGCAGGCACATGGGTGATGTTCCTCCAGGTGACTGAAAGGAAAACGTGAGTGTTGGGAGCCCAAAAGGAAACTGGGTTTTGTTCTGGTAATTAATAGTGATTAGCCAACAGGGTACCGATTATTCAAAAACTATAACATCTATTAACTTCATGCTATGTGCCAGGCATGATTCAAAACCACTCCTGAGAATTCTACTATTCAATCCTCACACCACCTCTGTACGTTGGGAGGTTCTGTTATGATCCCCATTTTCAGATGAGAAACGAAGACACAAAGAGACGCCACAAAACACCATCAACACCACACACATCACTAAATGTGGAATTATGGCTAGAACCATGCTGTTTAAGGGTAAATTCTGGCTCTTTACCACTGCATCCCCTAATCATATCAAAAAGCAGTTCTGACTTGCCTTAGGTAAATCAAAGAATGTACATATTTCTTTATACATTTGTTTAACCAATAAATGACACTGACTAAGTTCCTGATATATTCCAGGCACCAGACGTGTGTGTGTGTGTGTGTGTGTGTAAAAATATACTTTAAACATCATAAGCACTCTGTAAGTTAGATGCTATTGATTGTTCTCATTTTACAGATGACAAAAAATAAGATACAGAAAATTAGAAAAACTTGCCAATTGTCAAACAGGTATCAAACAACAGAACTTGGGATAAACTCAGGAATTCTTTTCACCAACAGCCATGTACTAAGCCATGCGATGCCAACATTTGCAGCCAGGACACAGCATTTATAGCCAGAGCACAAATTAACACTAATCTTTATGTGAAAAGTTTAGCAAATAATCCTTTGGAATACCATATTTGACTAACATCCCATGTAAATCTTCTAGTACACCTTCTGAAATAGTTAAATCTCTTGGTCCATTCAAGTTGTCTCTGAGTTAAGATAGAATAATCAAGCAACAATTACCTATAAGTCTTTCTAAAGGCTTTTAAAAGTATTTGTTCTGATAACCCATAAAGATGATTTGAATGTTTGTACAAGTAGAGAGGCACTGAGCGCAGTTATTAAGTGCTTGAAATGTGAAGTCATGAATCCAAACTCTACCACTGACCTATTAGACAAATTACTTCTACCTAGACTGTTTTCCATCAGTAAAGCAGGGGTAATCACAGTTGCTGAACTTACTGGGTTGACATAAAAATTGACTAATAAAGATATGGTGGCTGGCACACAGAAAACATGAAGTATCACACATTCATATTATTAGTAATTACTAAACACCACATTCTAAAAAGTACCGATTCTTTGAAATCTCCCCAATTGGCGTTGCAATGATCAGATAGGCTGTAAGATATATTCACACAAGATTTTCAAAGTTTCTTCTTATGTTCTCCTGGTGACCCTGGGGAAATCAGAATCTCAGATAGAGAAGCATATTCTCTGACTGTGTGTCCCTAGTGTGTAAAGCATTGCAGCCACTGCCACCGAGCCCAAAGATGGACAGCACAACCGTCCAGCTACTGCCCCTCTCCAAGATGCATGTTTATACCGGTCCAGGACGGCAGGAGAGGTGATTAGGAGACGGAAGTAAGGTACTAACTGTAATACTGTAAGTTATTGTACTTTATGTTTTGTTACCCATATAGGTTTTGACTTTTTAGCACGGTATATATTTTATATTTCTAAATACACGCAAAGCTATTTAACAGTACCTTTGTAATTATACCCTTTTTCATATCTTACTTTCACTTTACATTTTTTATTAACCTTTAGAACATTATTTTCTTGTTTAGGGATATCGACCAACAAGATTAACTGTTTTATCTCGAGACAGGCTAGATTTCTAAGAGCTAAGAGGAGACACTGAAGTAAACACTGCTTCTCTATATAATGATAAGATTGTTTGCTCTGCTGCCACAGAAGCTGCCTTGACTAAATAAGACACAAAACCTAGTCACTTGTGTTCATTTACTTCACGACACGATGTCAGTGTCACAGAGCTGGCCAAGGCTGTTCTCCTTACATTCACACCTCATCTGCTCACAGAGAGCACTCCTAAAAATGGCCTATTGGAGATTTAAGAAAAAACATTTTGCCTTTGCACAAAGAAGATACGTAAGTAAAGGGACATATTACAATTGTCAACTTAGCTTTACATTTATTTCCTATTTCAAATACCAAAGAGCCTCCTCCCATATCTAGTAGAACACAGAAAAAGATAAAATTTACTTTCTGAAGTAAGAAATGGGGGGAAATGGCACAAGGTGATCAAAACTGGTACCATATTGTCATAAAACTTAAGGAAAATACTGAATGAAAATACCGAATGAGATATTGTCATAAACTTAATGTTAGCTTTAATGCTGGTACAGATTATGGACATCTCAGACTTTGTGGAGGAAGTAAAGAATTTAAATACACGCAATGCTTTTAAATGCACCTAATGTGGCACCAAGAGTGTTCTAAGCATTTTGAATTCATTTCGTAAAGAATCATTTCTCTTGAAAATACCTGACCCCATCTTATTAGATTTTCCTGTCCTATAGAATTCCTTTCTATATGTCAACTTATCTCCTGCTCCCAAAAATTCAGGTATTTGTCCTTGTCTATATTTTTAAAAGAGAAAGCTATATGAGTTTAATTGCCAAAATAATTGAGGATAATAAATTAAAATGATAATCTAGTACGTCCTTACATTGACTTCACTTTAAGATCCAAATTAACTGCTAAATGGTAGTGCTTTTTAAAGCGGCTGCTATACAAAGATCTCTCTTCCCATTTTAGGTACAGTGGAGAGCAGTATTAAGCTGGTACAGCCAAGAGAAAATACAGTGTAAAGTATTATCTGAAATATTTTGAGGTTCCATTGGCAATTGAGTTACAGAGTCTTGTAGATTTCATTCCAATTCCTAGAATTCTGGCATCTACACTGCAAGATTACTATTTTTGGATTCCCTTAGGAAAAAAAATGAAGGCAAAAATCAATTAAGTTAAAGAAACAATAACTGATTGAAAATACTGACAGAGGCCGTCAAAAAACTAAAAATGGAAGCTAGTCCGGGCACACAAAGGGCATAGGAAACCACTAAAGCACTAGATTGAAGACATTTAGATCTGCTGTTAAGTGCAATTTAAAAAAATAATTTGGGAACCAACGTAGAATTCTAAACATTTTTTCCCAAGCAAGGACATTAAATATAAACTTATCAGTACTCTTAACATTGGCTCATAAGAGAAAAGTAAAAGAATGCAATCTGAATAAATTGAAGAAATAGAGCTTTGTGAAGAACTCACTATACTGTGCCCGGTGACTAAAAATCAATGAAAACTTCATCACAGAACCAATTGATCCATTAATCACATACTGTAAGAGAAACCTAGGCTTACTGCAGGAAGGTCTGGCAAAGCCCCAAGAGGCAATATATGCAAATAAGAAGGAAGTACATATCAGTGTACAATGGTGCTGATTCTCCCACCCTGTCTGCCTTCCTGATAATGGCTCCATTGAGATCCACAAGAGGACCCATTAAGAATGTTTTCTGATCGAGGCAAATTAAAGGAGAGAGAAAAAAAGAGGCGCAAAGGAGGAAAAGAATCAAAGGAAGAAACTAATGAAGAATTGAAAACACAGCATCAAAGATACAGAGTTAAGCTTGGTTCCCAAACTTTTCACTACTTTTAACATCCAAGTTCAAACGATCCTATTATGCAGGTCCCAGAATAACAAATGAAATGAAAAACGAACACCTATCCATTCAACAAAATCTGAAGAAACGCCATTCAAGTTTCCAGCATAGCTTCTTAGCGTCCCTGCTATTTCCAGTACCTAGCCAAGCAGATCATTGCTGTTTGCACTCCATTTAAGGTGGTCATCCAGATAAAGAAAGGAAGTATTTAAAACCTCAATAACTAAAATAGTTGTTTTTATTTCTGCTAATATGAGGCACATATTTCACTACTTTGCCCACCTTTTATTTTATGACCTTTACAGTGTACTTTGTCTTCAGTGTTGTTTTAACTTGCTCTTTTCTTTTTCAAAAAGCAAAACTATACTATAAACTAAAGATCTTGCATTACTTATAATTGATCCAATGTGAATATATATTTTTACAAACATTTTGGCATCTAGTATGTTTCTGGTGGGAAGAATTCCCAAGACATTTCTTTTTCTTCCCCACATGTGGGATACCTTTTAACTGCGAATCTCCTTAGCACTCGTTAGCCTGTATCTGGGTTCTAACACTTTATGTAATATTGTAGCGACTTCCGTGCTTATCTGAGGGCCGTGTTTTACAGGAAGCTATAAGAGAGAAGAGACTAGTTATTACTGTTTCTGTGTCTCTGCTCATGGGTATTCATTGCATTGAGTTGAACCTTTCTACAACACTCCCTATTGAATAAGTCATTAAATTCCGCTAGGCCAGATCTTCCTCTACAAACACACGTTCCCCCATTACCACAGCATTAGAAGTTCTTTCTTATTCCCCTGTCACTGCAGAGCACTACGTGGGGACGGTTCCAGGAGACCTTCATTAAGTGTCCTCAACTATCTCACAACTCCCATATGAAGCTATTTTTTATGTCAGAGTGCATTCAGTAATTTCTCCAGGTTCAGTTAACTGTCCATTCAACAGCAAATGCTGTGGACGTCACATGAATCAAGGGTTTCTCAACTTGCTAATGGCCCCTCCCCCAACCATACGGAATGGAACTGCACAGCGACGGGACAAGCCAATCCACTGCACAACTTATCCAACGGCTGTGTTGGACCCCAACTGATTGTTTTTCTCATGTCTGCATTCCTGCTACCTCTAGGGGTAATTTTCAGAAACAATAAATTATAAAGATTGAACCACTTACATCCTAACAAAGGCCTGGGTTTTTATCCAGATAACTTCATGTGGTATTTTCTGACATTTACAGAATAATGTTTGTAACAATGTAATTTCATTGTATGATAAACATCAATTTACCATAAAAACAAATACAAACTTGTCACCATTTTCACCTTGTTTCAATTGAATTGGCCCTGTTCAGATAAGCAAGTCTATCTCTTACAGAAACAACAGTTTATAGATAAACAGTGTGAAATCCAGTATGTGTGCGTAGAATTATACTGCCTACTATCATAATTTTATACTGCCACACTGTACATATGGCTTGCAAGCTTACTTTATCTGAATCTTTCTGAATCTATTCTCCATGCTATTAAACTGAGCACATTCCACATCGTTCGAAAGTAATTACACTTTTGTCTAGAGCGCAGGAGAATGGTCTCCCTAAACAATGAAATTCTCACTATTAGAACCGGCACAATAACCACGCTGGTGTTAGCAACAGTGTGCATTACACTATCACAAGAACTTCTGCTAAGTTTACTGTACAAAGGTAACCAGAAATTTAAGAGCTTATAAAAACCACCTCATAAAAATAGGAATCTTTACCACACCATAATTAAGGTCTTATTTTGTGACTTATTTTTAAATAACGCATGCATTTTTTCTTTTTTAAGTTTTCTGAACAGTACTTCACACATAACATTACACCAGTCATACATCAAAAATACATTATGTGCCCTGGTCAGGTAGCTCGGTTAGAACACCATCCTAATACACCAAAGTTGCAGGTTCAAATCTGATCAGGGCACACATATAAGAATCAACCAATAAATGCATAAATAAGTGGAATGGCCTCTCTTTCTCTCTCTGTGTCTCTCTCTTCCTCTCCTCTCTCTCTAAAACCAATAAAGAAAAAAATTTAAAATATATGACTAATGACTGTTAGATTATAAGCAAAATTTACAAAAGGGGATTTCAAGACACAGCCATTATAGAGCATTAAAATTATTTTAGGTAAACAAGGCATCTCAGGAGTTGAAAGTGAGCCTGAGCAAGCAAAAGCCTTTCTCCAGCATGTGTGCACTGAATGAATTACTTCAGTGTTTGAGTTTGAATCTCGTATGTTGCAGACTTGCAATTGTTACACTGATTCTCAGCTATACATTCAACTTCTATAGAATATCAGTTTAAGTAGACACCTTTTTCTTTTCTTTTTTGAATAACTTCAGAGAGAAACTGATTCTCACTGAATGTTGCTTTGTGATGTGACCCTGAAATGTTTAAACACATTAGGATAAAAGTTTCTTATTAAACATAATATATAGCCAGATTTCTTTAACAATTCCAGGAAAATGGTATCAATATAAACAATAAATAAGACATTAAAACATATTATAACATCATGTTTCCAAATCAAATAGATCTTTAAAATTACACACAAACAGAGCATTTATTTCATATGTAATTCTGCTATCAGTAGAGTGGGCCACTCAAATTATTTTTTAATAAGACATTATGTTGTTAAAGTAAATACCTATATTTTAAAAATCAATCTCAGGAAGCAGCCACTCTACACTTAATACAAAGCCATTCAATGAACTCAAGAGAGACTTAAGGATCAAAAAGAGAGTTTGGCTGAGACAAGAGTAGGATTTTTGTGGGGGGGAAAAGCAACTGACAATTCAGTAACCACAGGTGGTCAAGACTTTCATTTCACATCACATTTGACACAAGAACAACAATCTCACCAACATAAGTAGCATGATAGAAGATAAGCACCCAAATGGTCACCTTAGAGTCCCTGGGCTACCTCTAATGCCCTGCTTGATTTTTCTTCAGACATACTCCCTCTGGTGCTCATAAATAATCATGTTGATTGACATGAGGACATGTCCGAAGTAGCTCCTCACATCATGAAATAAATCCATCTACATCATATCTACTATTAAAAATGAGCCAGAAATGAGTGAGTCTTGCTTGTCTCTGAAACTCTGAAGTGACAGCCTCCAACTGCACGTTAAAAAAAAAAAAGTGGAGCAAGGTGATCAGACCCTCAATAAAAATAAAACTGAGGGCTGTTTTTCTATTCACGTCAGAATCAGACTTGCCAACCTTGCCTTTTACCTTTTCGAAGATAATATGAGGATAAGTTTTGCTGTTAATTGTTTGGCAAGCTTGCGAGCGGTTCACAGACGGAATGAACATTCTTTTTCATACTAACACCTATTCATGTCTCAATCTTCTATTGATTAAAAATCTGACATACTTTATAAATACATGTGTATAATCTGCTTAATACAGTCCATCTGTAGTGTACTCTGAGTAGCAGTAAGACCTTCCAAGAATAGAAGGAGCCGGAGCACTCATATCAGTTACAACCGTTTGGAGTGGCTCTCGGTTAGGGCCTTAGTTTATTTCTCAAAAATATTAAGGTAACAAACACAAGTTCAGAAAGGAACAATTGAATCCTTAGCTGATCCAATTCCAAATGCTAGTGCTTGCATACCCTGAATACGAACAAAGGGTCTGGACCCTAATTCCTCAAACTTTTATATGACAATAGTTATGAAGTATACAGAACTCATATCTCAGGAAATATTTTCCAACTTAAACTTCATATTCAAAGTATGTCTCTATAACTTCAACCCATCATTATAAAGATTACTCATCAGTTTTACTTTGTCTCTAAACTATGTGGGAAATAAAAATGTAGATATCTCAATATCTTTCTTTTTTATTTAAGAATATAGCATGAATGTCCTATATAAGTTGACAATGAAATCTAGAAAGCTGTTTTTTCCCCTAACTGAACTCTATGATACAAATGCCATGAAACATTGTATTGTTTTCAAAGATATTGAATAGGAAAAAGACATAAAATGCAATTTTCTACTGAAATAAAAGGATATGCTATGTGAATATGACAATTATCTAGTATCTAGGCAGAAATATAAAGTATTTACTTAAGTAACAATTCTATAAAGCTATTCAATCATTTTGATAAATGGGTAAAATGTCTTAATAAGCTTAACAGTTGAATATATCATAGCTATTATACTTTCTGCTTTCGGAATATACTACATTAGTAGATTCTTTTTGAGTTTTAAAATTTCTAGAAAAGCAGCATATTCCCCAGGAAAAGTGTTTTAACAACTTTGCCCAAAATGTATATTTAATCATCCATATGAACTCTGCCATTTAATCAGTAATCAAAAATTAATTATCTCTTATATGCTGATATCAGAAATTCAAATATATATGACTATGCCCTCAAGGAGTACATGGAAAAGCAGACATGTAAACACACAAATTATAATATAGGACATTGAAAAAGTTATAAACAAGTGCCGTAGATAAAAGAATTATGCAGCAACCATTCCACTTCGGGAGCTCGATGAAAACATCTAAGAAGAAGCAATTTCTTAACCTAGTCTTCTGTGAGATACACAGTTCACCGGGAAGGTAAAACAGGAAAAGGGAGAAGTTTTCCAGGTAGAACAAACAAAGCTGGGGCGTTCGAAGTCACTTGGTATGTTTATGAAAACTTTTCAAGTGTCTGGCACGACTGGAGCATCGGTCCCACGGCAGGATGTGGTGGGAGAGGCAGTAAAGCCCTAATTCGATGCTAGTCTGTATAGGATTCTACGCTAAGATAAAGAGTTTTATACTAAACCCCGTAAACATCAAGGACGTGTTAGATTTCTAAGTGGGGTAAATAAGCTAACTCAGTTCTCAGGGAAACGAGTCTTTTGAAAGTTGAAGGAAAGACTGGAAAGAAAAGAAGCTGAAAACTTGAGCTGACATAGGGGACTCTTCCAACTGCCTACTCAAGAGATGAAAAGCTGGTGGAATCAAGAAACATTTGAGGGAGAAACAAATTTAGAAACCAATTAGACATACAGTAAGAGAAAACTGTCAGTTGTGATGTCAGTAAAATGAAGTTAAATCATTTGTATTCAAACTGTTTTAACTTCTAGAACAGCAGATCTTAACCTATTTGGGTTACAGATCTACTTGAAAATCTGATGAACACCATATTCCTACTCACACATGTGCACATACAGAATTTTCCATTCATTTTCAGATCCATACACTCTGGTTAAAAACTTCTCCTCTAGACAAAGTTTTCTGAGGAAAGGAGTTGTGTCTGATTTAAATCTAGTTCCACAGTGCTCAACAAAAAACGTGGTACAAAGCAGGCGGTTTATAGTCTTATGTAGTTAAACTGAATATTCCATTACAAACTGAATGGTTTCATTTTCACTACATCCTGCATCACAGAATTCCCTCCTACCAACTACAGTATGTAATTTATATGCCTTTCTTATACCCATCCTTGAGTATACTTAAAATAATCTCGCCTTTATCTTTGTGGTTTTCTTCTAATCATAACTATGTATATCCACTCCTTCAAACTTGCCTTTATGTTTACAGTAGTATCTCAAGAAAACCAAACCACAAAGCACTCTCAATAGGGCATTCCCGGAGGAAAAGCAAGGGTGAACATATTGAAAGGAAAAAGGTATTAGCAGTGATGCAATGTCAAATGAAGAGTCAGACATCTCCCCGGTAAACTGTGCGCTACCATCCCCCTACTTTCTTTTCCCAGTTTTTCCTGTGAGAGAAGGCCAAAAAGTCATGTCATTGCACACAACTAACAAATTCACAGTAGAGGGAGAAGGGGGAGATTATGGACAGTCTGACTTTACTTGTCAAATAAAATATGCCTGTGCTCTTGGGAAGAGCTTATAATGTATGTAAGCATGGACTCTGAAACTAGACTGTCTGGGTCAAACCTTGGTTCTCCCACTTATTAACTGTGACCTAGAACAAGTTATTTAACCTCCTTGTGCCTCAGTACCTTCCCTGTAAAATGGGATTAGTAATAACACTGCAATGAAATACTGTGATGATGAAAGGAGTTAATATTTGTAATATGCCTAAATCTATGGAAGTGCTATATAAGTGTTAGCTAAAACATTATTCTTGGTAGAAAAATCTTGCACACAGTTAAACGCCTATAGAAATTTTTATCTATAAGGCTTAAAATGTTGAATGAGAGTATTTAAATCTAATGTGACTATCAAAGATCCGTGTTTATTTCACAGCTATTAGAGGACATCTGATTCTTCTTGCTGACTTAACTCCACACATATTTAGGCAATAACATCAACAAGTGGGCATATCTCAGTACTATGCACATTTATGATGCACAATAATTTCCTAGAGAAAGCAAAAAAAAAGTATTTAACAGAATCAGAGCTCTCTTTAAAGATAGAAGAATGTGTCATGAAACATTTTTGTTGGTGTAATCTGGTTCAAATTAACGGAACTGTCATCCCTGAAGGTGAAGAGAAAGAGAGGTCGCAAAGATGTGACATCCACCCTAGCAGCTACGAGGAAAAGGCAAGGGTGGCCCTGCTGGCAGCTGAGTGCCCTGCCTCCTCGACAACCAGTAGACTCCACGTATCGGGGCTCCTCAGACGGGCCTCACCGCCTTATTTGTGGGTCTGCTGTCTAAGCCTCAGCCAAAGATGCAATGCTGCCTTCTTTCTTTTCAACCGTGAAACCACAGCTTCCCAGTGATCCAGACCCCAGGATGAGAGGCCAGATCAATTATTCTGAGTTTCAAATTCTGGAATAGGATGCACCAGGGAGTTAGTGAATTATCAAAACAATGGCATGAATGGGGCTGAGTTAGAAAGTAGTGTGGTCACATTAAAAACTATAGTCTCTATGAAACACATACTTCTACAATATTGCCAGTACGTTAAGGAATACTGGAGCCTAATCTGGGCAAAGGAAAAAAAATTGAAAAAAAGATTTATTATTGTGCAAATCTTCAAAGTATGTTGTAACTCTATCTGGAAGAGTCTTTTATTAGAAATAGTATGACATCTAACTTTTCTGCTGACTAATTTTAAATGTTACCCTAAAATCATTCTTATATTTACATGTTTCTTCTCTCAGATTAAATCATAAGTATCTCAAAAGCAGAATTCTTGAAAAACAAAAGATAGCCTATCTTTTACTGAAATCAACTTACTTATAAAGGATTCTAAGAGGGTAGGAGTGAATCTTGTGTATGGCAATTAAGTGGATGATGATTGTAAAGCGAAGGACTGAAGCCAAACTATTATTAGAAGACTAAACTGGTCAAAAAGTGAGTGTAGGCACAGTAGTCCATGAGAAACCTACCATTGTATTGTGCTGAGAAGTGGGAGTCCTATGGCCACAAGTCTCTTGCGTCAGCAGAGAAACTGGCTGAAATTCCTCAGAGTGAGGCTTGTTGGGAAAACTCACATGCAAGGGAAGGTGAAAGGCTGGGAGCCCGTCACTCTCCTCTTCTTCCACTTTCTGTCTGCTTGTCACCATGGCTACCTCTCCATCTGCTTCCCCATACGGAGAGGCTGGTCGCTTGGAAGACATCCTGGAAGGAACAAAAGAGGAGAAAATAATGAAACCTCCACATAAATCCTTAATGCCGTCATTGTGTGGTTAGGGGCCATTGTAACAGAAATGCCTTTCTGGGCTGGCAGAGAGCAGGAAACCATCCAAATACCACTGCAAAGCACACACAGTCAGAAACAATGGCCAAGCAGGTAGCAACAGAACAGTGCTTGTTTGTTGGGAGAATAATACACTAATATAGCACTCTCTTGTATTCTGGCTCCTTAAACAAGAGAATTCACCTAAGAATACTGCATAATGAAAGACCATTTCATTTTAAAGAAAAGAAAAATACCCATCTAGTTTTACACTCTGATAGACCTTATTGAAAACAGAACATCTATGAATAGCAAATACGGTGGGGAGTTAAAAGAAGGGAAATAACTAAAATGTGTTTCATCAAAAATAGGCAAGATAAATAAATGGTTGTCATTATAAAAATTTGCTTTTAATTTTAAGTAAGATTATTGTGAAATACAGGTATTGGTTATATGTAAACCTCAGAACACATGATAGACAAAAAGTTTGATATTTGTTTAAAGCTTAAGAATTGAATAAATTTTGTAATTACTGTAAATCTTAAAACATTTGAGAAATTTTCTTCCTTCAAATTCTAAATCACCCAATTGAGGCATTTAGTTCTAATAGCAAATTTGCAGAATAGTATTAAGAGGTGAGAAGATAAAAATATTTCAATATTATTTCCACAATTCTATGACAGATTTAGATATGACATCAGACTTATTTACTCCTCAGATACCTAAGTTAAAAAAAAACAAAAAACAAAAAACAATCAAATAAGGATGTTAGGGTAAGCTAATACCTATATGACAATGCAGTTAGATAACTGAACAAAATGAAATATTTTTGTAATTACATCTGATTGAGAATATAATCAGAGGTAAAAATATGTGGCACATATTTTTAAATAGATTTCCCTTGTCTTTCATTAAAAGTTTTACAGACATGTATATAGTTAAAAATTTTAATAAAAATAAACTCTTCTATTCACAACTTGATCTGACCTTGAAAAATCTATGTTTTGTTCAACAAACAAAGAGTGTTAACAGAATCATCTATTCTTACCTAGAAGAGTGGGGTAGGAGGCCGGGTATTAACTAACTGCAATGCCACTTCATATATTTCACTGGTTTTTACATTTAAAATATAATACAAAAAAGGAGATGTCTCCAATCTTTCTTGAATAATACTATTCTTAGTGTTAGAAGTTTCAAAAGAAAAGTATTGGGGGTACTGAAGACATTCTATTAAGAAATAATAGGACTGTAGAAAAAAAAAAGAGCTCTGGAAGCAGACAAACCTGGATTAAAAAATTGATCCCACTTCTTAGAAACAGTGAGACTTTATCTCAATTTGCTCACCTTTAAAGTGAGATGTGATATCTACTTATAAAGCTTTTTGAGAATGAACTATGCACCATCTGAAAAATGACTTGTAGAACATTTATCAGAGTAGCTGCTCAATGAACAGTAGCTGTTGTTTATTTTAATATACATTTTAAAACTACAGTAACACACACCCTCATCCAAAAACAAAACCACATAACTCCAAAATTAGGAAAGCAGATTGCCTTCGAGGACCTAAACTATAAAATCAACATTAAATACAAAAGGCTCCTAATAGAGAAATGGTCCATGGCCAGTCAGACTTGACAATGAACTGACCAAATGCACGGGCACATGTTAAAGAAGATAAGCTAACAGGAGGGATCTTGAACAGCTGAAGAACGGAGAAAGAAAAGGGAGTGGGGGCTACCGTGTAAGCACTGTCTAAAGAAGTATACTGAGCCAGCACATTTCAGGTATCCTTAACTATTTCTAATCTCATCACCAAGGTTTACTTCAAGTACATTCAAGTATGGAGAAAAGAAATGAGGGGCTGGAGTTACCAAAAGTAAAATAATCTTAGTTTCATTGGCAACGTCAAATTGATATGTTAACTTACACACACTAACTGTGGACACTGGGGGTATTTGATGTCTGCTGTTCTGTTCCCATGCTCTCCAAGCAAACTTCTGATTCCCATATTTTTAAAAATGGGCTGACAGAATAGATTGAAAATATTTTAAGGTCTCTGTGATTTAGAAGAATAAATTAATAAAGAAACCTTTAATCATTTCTTGGTTCCAGATCCAGCATGACTGCAAGGAGATTTCACGTTTTGTGCAGGCATTATCATTCCTGCTGGAGTTACTAAGTTGGTGTTCTCGTGTCTGCCTCAGTCTTCCGCACAGTCTCCTATGGTCTGAAAACTCTTGGCTATTGGCAAGAGCCAGTCTCCAGTTACCAAAGCAGAAAGCTGGAACATCCGGCCTTTTCTAAGTTAATAGACAATTCTATGACTTTCAGAAGGCATGGCCTTTTTGCTGGCTTCTACATTATAAATATAATGAGCAATTATATGCAATAACTACAATTATCCATAATAATTATGAACAGTGAAAGCTCAAAAGTAGTCATTAGACAGACAAATATCACTACTCTTCTCAAAACTTGTTGTCATTTCAACACCTAAGTTATCTTTATATACAACTGGATAAACATTCTATATAAATATTTATATCTATATAAATACATATACAGTTTTATATAAGTAAATATTTCTATGAAGCAAAAATACAGAGTCCAAAACACTGAAAATGAAGAAATTATGGTGCTAGAAGGCAATTGATCCTGAAATATGATGTATTTCACATTTATTTTAATTCTATTTTCAGAGACATATAATTTTAATGTGTTGAATTTAAGAGTATTTTTATACAATAGAAGTAAAAGATTTCTTAAAGATTTTTTAATTAATACAATAAAATGACCATAGTTATAGTTAAATAATAGGCTACTAAGTAAAAAAGTATAATACTTAACAAATTATATACAGAGATATCTATCTGCCCTGCTTCTAGACGTACTGATAACAAAATTACCCATAACTTTAGATTCTTAAATTGTTTTTCATGTACTAACAGGTTTCATTTTGGACAGAGAAAAGCCTCATTCATTTCTAAAAATGTTAAGAAAGCACTGCAAATTTCCATATATTTTCTATCTGGGATGTGTAGGGTTCCAATTCCTACAGCTTAAGCTACAAGGATGCGATGCAGTGAAAGGGTACCTGGAAACAATTTAAGGATCTAGTTTGGGGTATGCTCTTATATATTAATTCAGATATGATTATTATTAATACTGTGGTAGGTGCTAGACTTATCAGTGAACAAAACTCAGATTTCAAAGAAACCGACATTAGGCAGATACATATGATCCAGTGTGAAACCAACTATTGGAGCTAAGATGATAATAGTGATTTTTAACTAAGTTTTGCATGTGGACAAGAACATCTTGAAAGAACTGTTGTTTAATTCCAGGGCAAAAAGGAATTTCAAATCATTAACAATTTACTTACCACCACCTATGAATAAGACATTTATTGAGAATTAAAACATGTAATTCAGGCTCTCTACTTAAACAAGTTTATGAACCCATTGACAAGATTTAAATAAAAGGAGAAAAATAATGAAAGGTAGTTCTACTAATGGGTACGATGACATTACAGCTGACAAACTGAGGGCTTCCCAAAGGCTCAAGCATCCCGGAATGCTTCAGGGAGTGGTCGACCAGTTTGGGTTTTGAGGAAAGGGAGGACAAATTGGAAACTTTGAGATAAATGATGAAGGAATTTCATGTAGGAAGTAATGAAAAAAGCAAAGATGCAGAGAGCATTTTAAAAAGCACAATATACATTTGTTTTAAGTTTACTTTAAAAAGGGGGAAATTGAGGAATACAGACAAAGTCCCATCTCTGGTCTACAACATTCCTGCAGTTGCTAAGTAATCTAAATAGAATAGTTAAGAAATGGCCTCCCTTAATAAGGGGTAACTCGCTTTTACAAGGAGCTGCTTTTCCTTTATTTGTCCCTGTAGCAATCTGCATAATCAGGCTACTCTAGTCCATATGAGAAAATAATTTTAAAACTACTGGAGTCCTCTCCTATTGGCTACAGGCGCTCTATATGCACAATAATCAGTCTCTAACCAGGATGTGCTCAATTGTATTAGACATGGGTAGCAAACTGATGGGTAGGGTCAAGGGTGTGGCCCTGCAACTGAAAACCAAACCAGTGGTTTTCAACCTTGGCTGCCCATTGGACTTACATAGAGAGGTTAAAAAAACACAGTTGCCTGGGTCATACTCCCTGACATTCTGTTATTATTGGTTTTTGAGTACTCCCAGGGTGATCAGAATTTTTTAAAGCTTCCAGGTCTTTCTAGTGCACAGTCAAGTTTGCAAATCATTTGCCTTAGTCAGAATAATGCCCCTCACCCAAGATGCCCAAATCCTAATCTCGAAGCCTGTGAATATGTTACCTCACAAGTTAAAAAGAGGCTTTTTGCAGATGTGATAAGTTTAAGGAACTTGAGATGAGGAGATCATTCTGGACGTTCTGGGTGTGCCCACAGTAATCACAGGGGTCTTTACAAGAGGGCAAAGCAGGAGGGTCATAGTCAGACATTGAAAGATTCTGAGAGGCTTGCTGTGAAAATGGATGATGGGGCCACGCACCAAAGGCTGCAGGTGGCCTCCAGGAGCTAGAAAAGACAGTGAAACAGATTCTTTCCTAGAGCCTCTAGGAATGAGCTCTGCCAACACCTTGATTGTATGACTTCTGAGCTCCTGAACTATTTGTATTGCTAAAGTCACTAAACTTGTGACAGATTGTTACAACAGCACCAGGAAACTAATACACTACTCACTTAAACGTATCTTTTTCAAGGTTGGTATTTTTTTCCAATCTGAAATTCTCCTACCTCAGATATGCACTTGCTTGTTCCTCACTCTAGTTAGCTTTCTGTACTAACATCATTTCCCAGGAAGGCCTCCCATGCTTCTTCCCCCTGAGATGGCACCTCTTCCCTCCACTGCTCTTTACTTTCTACTTTGTTCACAGCTCATCATCACCGAAAAACTTCTTTTTATTTCTTTGTTTATCATCTGTCTCTCCCACTATAAGATACAAGAGGGTAGATTTCAATTTTTTTTTCACAGCTACTTACCCAGTACTTAGAATCGTTTCCAAAAAGAGTAATGTTTAAGTAAACATCTGCTACATGAAAGTTACTAAATAAAACCAGCAACTCCCTCACTATTCACCATGACTAGGGGTAAGATCTAGTCTTACAGGACAAGTATAGACAATGTTTTCATATTGTCAAAAAGAAAAAAAAAAAAAAAGAAAATGTAGCTCAGTGAGCCTTCTATAGCCTTTCTAAAATATAGTTTCCATGGAAGTGAATTGGTAAACTGTATTTAATTATATTTTAAGGTATTATAAAAAATCTTATAGTTCTTTCTAAAGTGGTAAAAGACTATAAAAGTGAAGTCATTGTAAAAATTCTGCATAATTAATTATTAATAGACCTATTATTGAGGAATCATCTACTTTAAACAACTCTACAACTCTAAGCAGCTCTATCTGCTTAGGATATATTCTTTGCTCTAATTATTTTGGAAAGTGACAGGCATAAAGTCTAAGAATTGGTTATGAAACAAACATAAAATGGAAGACTCAGAATAATAATTGATTTTCTTTTATACAAGTTTATATTTAAAGTTTCTTTCTCTAATTTTTTTTAAAACTTTAACTGGTTAATTCAGAGATAAAGTACTAGCAAGCAGTGCCTTCTACTGGTTATTCTTTGGGCATGTTAGTATTTCTTTTAAGGTCTGCAGTTTTGTATAAAAATGGGGAAAAAAACTATAAAGAACAAAATCAAATTCTCGCTGTTCTACAAAGTGAGTGTGGAGACAGTGAAGTCACTGCAGTCGAAGTGACTTCACCCCACCTCAAGCTACACCGACTCTTATTGCCCATGTGAAAAATTGAACATCAGTGTAACCTGGGACATTTATTCAATACTTTGTTTTCCTTCTCTACTTATTAGTATATACAGTATCTAAAATCAAATATAAGTACTTGGAAAGCAAGAATGTTATATTTAAATTTCTTAAATTTACCACGATATTTAAAATGTCTTGCATTTAATAAGATTTTAGTAAGTACAGGTCTATTTTTTACCACTTTACCTGGTCTAAGATTAATGCTAAGTTTATAACTGACTACATGATAAAGGTCTTTCCCATTCATTGCTCAGCATAGAGGAGTAGACTATTCTTTCCCTAAATAGTCTAATCTTCTATGCTGAATGAGATATAATTAAATATATGGCAGCACAATTCCTAGAACATGGTTGGCCACTCACCATGTTCTATGAATAGCTGAATGAATTGAATAAGTGTTTACTTTGTGCTAGGCAAATTACCTTTGTGTTATTAGGAAACAGATGATTTAGATACGAAGACCCTTCCGCTTTACCCTTAACGCAGTACAGTTTAGATGAAAATAGAAATATACCCACTCATCCATTTATTTATTAATGGAAAATAAATAATGAAAGAAAATTTACTGAAAGACTACCCTGTGCTTTAGATAGCAACATAATTATGAAATCAATGAAGAGTATTTTAAGGTAAATTACTTTTTATAAATATTAGCACTATAAAAGAGAGACACCATCTTGCTAAAATAATAGGAGAATACTACAAATTACGAGAATTCAACAGGGTAATAAAATATGGATTAGATGTCAATAGAGAGAGAAGAGGAGAAAATTACAAAAAGAAGAAATGAAAAGAGAAGATTAAAAATATATAGAAAGCTATAGGATAGTGAGCAGGATAGTTTGGTTAAAGCGGTGGATTCTCAGACGAGTAAATGCAACTAAGAATGAAAGGTAGTGAGCATATGATGATGATTTTTGTTAAATCCTATCAGGTTTCAATGTCCAAACAAAAATTAAAAATTGGTACTAAAGGCAGTAGGGAGCTGGTGATGATTTGTGAATGACACAATAATATAATCAAATTTATATTTTAGAAAGAAAACTCATAAATTAGTAGATGACAGGAGGTTTGGGGTGGGAAGCACAGATGGAGAACAATGGTAGATATTTCAAAGATAAAAGAGATGACTTGAATGTATAATTTAGAGAATACTGCTATGTAGATAAATATATGAATTAGAAAGAAAGACTAATTTGTAGGGAAATAAGAAATTCAGTTTAGAAGTAAATCTTTGTTGAATGCAAAATTTAAAAAAATGAAATCGCACATAATCAGAAAATGGAGGACTTCTATGGAAGGAACCAAGGCTATGAAATCTTTCACACACAAATAGAGAGTTAACCTATAACAAATTATTTCTCATTGACTTGTTTCATAATGCTCTTAGTCAGTGTTTTTATTTTCTTCTTTTATAAAAAAGAAAACTGAGTCATAAAGTGGTTAAATACCTTTCATTGTTACAGTACTGGGTTTTAGCAATATCATAGATAGCAGTTAAGAGCAGAATTGTCTCTCTCAGGGAAAAATAAGTAGAAAGTAGAGCAGAGGGGAGAATAATCTGAATCTTGCAGTCCATCCTAGTTTGGGAGACCAGTGTATAAAAAGGATTGAGCAAACAACACAGATAAAGAGAAGTCAAAGTGATAAGCGAAGCAGCTTAATTATTCTCTAAACAATTCTAGAAAACTAAACATTCTGAGTATGAACTTTTAAAATGCTGGATCATGGCATTTATTTAATTTATAACTCATTATTCGCTCTCCTAAATACTTGATTTTAATGGTTACATTCTCATTTTAAATTTTAAAGCATGATGAAAAACTTTAAAAATGACTATGGGATATTAAAAATAAATAAAAAACTGGCAATCATTCATATGCAAAGATTACACTGTTTTCCTAGAACTTATGTGCCTAAAGTTTTTCTAGCAGTGGGACCATTTCCTCAGGACATTTACATTTACTTGTCTGGTTCCTTAAGTAATAAATGTTGACAGGAGAAGGCTAATCAAGATTTGGAATGACATGCTACTGTTTATCAAAGATATTTTCACAATAGAATGTTACCTGTCCAATAGGGAACATCAACATAGACACTTAGCATAAATGAACAGGTTTTGATTCAAATGAATGAAAAAGCCAACACTTCTATGTGATTTATTAACATAGAATTATACAAACTTAGCATATCATTTTATTAAAGAAAAAATCAACTTCATTACCTTTAACCATGAATTTCATTGTTATTCCTATCTTACAGTTTGTTATTTTTCTTTATAACATGTTTTGACTATCTTTATTTTCCTACAAGTTCAGAGTCACCTTTGTGTTCACCCTGTGAACACTCCATGTATATTTTATAACCAAACGTGTCATATATAATGTTCAGAAGCTTTTAAATAGGAAATTGATTTGTGGTCTTAACATTTTTCCTCTCTTTTCTCTAAATCCTCTTTGCCATCAATTTCTGATATAGAATATGCCAATCTCTATGATTCTCTCCCTGTTGCTTCCCACATACAATGACTTCATTCATTACACTGTCATTTAGAGGCATCAACAAGTTCATCACATCCTGGCATATACTATAAATGGAAGTAGAAACACAGATTTCATATAAATACAAAAACAGGTAACAGAGAATAATAAATGAAACTAGAGTCGCTTTTAAAACTTACTATACTTTTCACCAGAGCAGACCCTTATTTCTGCTAGTATTTATAAACAAAACCTACCATAACACTGAAGTCTAAAAATAGAAGTAATTTTTAAGCTATAGCTACTTAGGAAGAAATGTGTTATTTTGTCCTCAAATACAACTTGAATTTAGATAAAAAATGTAATAAATATTACAAAAGTTTAAACTGCATTTAAAACTATGCTAATTAAAAACGTAGTCACTAAGAGTTTTGCCAAGGCTGCTCCTCGTGTTTACCTCATCATATGTTTGGATTTTGAGATGTTCTCTGCCCTGAAGTCATGTAGTTCATTATTTTCCTTTTCTCTGATAAAAATAGCATCATTTTTAACTTGTACACCACCTGTTTGCCCTCTGTTTGCTCACATCTCTGCTCTTACCAAATAGCTTTCTCCAGACTTGTCCAAACAACCAGAGAGTGAGAAAATAGAGGGAAGAATTAAGAAGAAGAAAAAATAAAGAGGTACAGGCTTCTCCACAGAATTAGTAGAAAATGAAAAGAAAAAAAGCAGAAGTTAAAGAGTGATAAGGAATGAATCAAAAAGAGAACTTAATTCTTGTCAGTACCTGAAAGAAATAAGTGTGTCTTTATTAGTTGGACACAGGATATTTCAGCAGTGCTTGGATAAAATAACTGAAGTACGCAAAAAAGTTAACTTTATAGTGTCCATTTGTTTTTGTTTTCTAATCAAGGGAGACAAATACCAAAGGTAAGCATTTACAAATAGCTTATAATAGTAAAATTCCACCTTACAGTGATTCAGAATTCAAAGTTTTATTCCTTTTCTACTTTCTTCTCTTACTGTTTTACTAATCATTGTAAATTGTTATAACTTATTCCAGTGTTAAAACATGTTACTGGATGAAGACCCACAAAACTTCTATAAATAACAAGACTGCTTTATATGAGTAACCTCATAGCTGGGTTCTAGAGCCCAAACTTACCTAAATAAATGTATCTACCAGCTAAAAATTCTGATGTTTATGTTATATTGTATTATTTAAAAATTATTCCACACTTGCTAAAGGCTTAAGACAATAACATGCCTGATATATATAAAGATATAAGATTATTAAATTTAATTAAACTCATCCCATAGTATTCTACTTAGAAAATATAGAATTAATTATGAGTCTGACAAGCTTAAAGAAAACTAGTAAGGGGAACTTTCATAGCTGGTGAATACAAAATCACTTTTATAAAGAGAAGAGCTATTATGTGATTTTACAGAATTCTAGATTATTAAAAATTATCAAAAATATTCTCATGATTTGCAATATAAGGCAATGGCAATAAGCATTCTCTACTTAAAATAATATAATTTTATTTGACTCATTTAATAATTGTTATAATTTTATTTCCTTATCTCAAAACTTATATGTGAATTATTAAATATTTGATTACACAGTCTTTTTAATCACCAAATACACAAACTTCAATCAAATCTATAGAAAACAACATAAATAAAGACTTTTAAATACTGAAGAGAAATTTCAAGCTATAAGTAAATGACAAAATGCATACACTTAGAAGAAAAAATAAAAATGATAAAATACCAATTTGCTGCAAATTATTTAATCCATGTATTGTTACAGATTTGTCACTAATCAGAAACAAACAAACAAAATGACGTTTAACCTCGAGCCATATACAGGTTAAAAAATGTCAAAGTCCTTTGTTCTGATTATTTATAAATTACTTAGAATGATCTAGTATTAAGATTTGTGGTTCTCCAAACTTGTAATTACAGTTAGAGAAGGTATACTTTTTAAGGAAATAAAAAGCTTTTTCCATCTGAGCATGGGCTCTGCCTTTCTGACAGCTCTAAGTCCACAGGATGTGGAGGGATGATTTAAATTTTACATCAAAATTGTGACTGCACTAGACTTTTTTTCTCCCTTCTCAAGGGAGGCATTGTTCTTGCCTTTCCATAACCAGCCATGACAGCGCCAGACTGGAGTCACACGGCTGGTCTCTGAGTCAGCGTGAAAGTGCTCACCTCCTGAGTTTCCCCAGATGCTCGGCTCCTTGTAAGTCTGAAAGCTGAGCACTGAGTAGCCACATACTCCAGTCCTGGGACAGATAGAGAATTGGAGGGGAAAATCTAGAGATTAGCAGAAACTGTGTCTTTCAGTGCATGCTGTACAACTCTATTAATAACAATAAGAAGAAACAACAACAACAAAAAACCACACATTTAATAGGAGTACTATTTATCTAGACCAAAAGTTGGGACACATTTTTTAACACGTAATTGTATGCTTCTGAGTTAAAGAAATAAAGTGAAAAAATCAGAAGCCTTTTAGATGTCTCTCAGACATGTGGTTGCCACATGTATAAATTTCAGGTTAAAGACAACTGGGTAGAAGAGTGAAAGAACATTGTATGAAATGTGTATCAATTCTCAAGATCTCCACAGAGGTAATTTTAAGAACTGTCTGAAGAATCCCTGCAAAGGAATAATCTTTACTGCTGTCTATCAGAACAATTGCTAGCGAATCAGGGATTCAATTTCTGTTGTTCTATCCTTGAATGAATCTTACAGGGAAATATGAGAGTATCCATGTCTTGTGTGTATGTATGTGTAATCCTATGTGTGTGTGTGTGTGTGTGTGTGAGAGAGAGGGAGAAGAAGGGGGAAGAGGAGGGTGAGCAGGAGGACGAGGAGGAAGGCAGAGAAGACTTTTACTGCATAATGATATGTTAATGGAAATTAATACTCTCTTTTTATACAACCTCATTATTAAGAATTGGAAATCACCATTTTAATTTAATCCTAATCATATACTAACATTTTTTATTTACAGTAACATTGGTTGGAAGTTTTCAATATTTTAAAGGAAAAAATAAAGAAGTAGAAACAAACTCCTTTCCAATTTGTCAGTGCATACACAACATAAAAGAAAAACAACCCCGAGGAAATGTAATAAGTAACTATTACTATCATAGTGAGTAATATTAACCTGTAATTTTTGCTTTCTAAAATAATGCCAGTCATTTTTTCATGTCATCCTCATGAGGATATGTGCATATGTACATATGTTCACACACATGTGGACATGTTTGTAATAACCTATAAAAACAGTTCACCAGTTTCTTCATATTTCTAGTGAAAGAATATGTATTTTCACTCAAACATCACTGGTCAAGCGAGGTACATATGCAAAAAATAAACAGTTTTTAAGCAGGAAAGAATATGTATTTAGGTTTAATGATACTGACCCCTCTGTAAAAATATAATTTCACTGATTGTAATGACTTTGTCATTTTGATTCTCCCAGGAGATTCTCCCTTTGGCAGGACCGCAAACAGGATATAAAATTTTATTTCCAAATTACCCTTAAGAACTTATTTTGAGGCTCCTTCCCTGCCTCCTTATCTGAGCATCCTCCGAAAAGCCCACCCCCACTCTTGCGCTCTATCCCTTCTCACATTACTGGCTAAGTCTAAATAAACAGCAAATTGTTCCATAATCAAAAGTGACTTATTCTTAGCATGGTGTATGCCTTGAAATAAAATCTGTGGCATGTTTAATTTATTTAGGATCTAATAACGATGACAAAAATAATTAAGTAACCAGTCTCGTTTTAATTTCTTTTGTTTTCAAAGGTCATTGTGAAATCAAGCAAGTTAAGCCTTCAAAAGCAAACCTCTAGAGAATAGTGTGCTGTTTTTTTTCCCCTAGCAGAAATGAGAAAGGAGGCTCACAACTAAAAGAAATACTGAACATCAATGTCAGATTTGTTGAGAATGACTAAGTAGTTCAATGAAGAAAAATATTATGACCCCTACCCTTTCTGGAATCAAAATAACCCTGACAAGAAAAAGTTTACGCTTTGCTAAATTCAGGCCAAAGTTAGGGGACTCACTCCTCCTTTTCAGCCCCATACACACTTGGGTGCAGTCTGTTTCTACAACAGCTGTTGAAATATGAACAAAGTAAAAAATATTTATGTTATATTCAAAATAGACTGCAAAGAACATATATACTGTGCACAAATCTTTCCTAGGACAACAGCTTCTGATGTGCAAGTAAGGCATGCTAGGCAAAGACACATTTCTGAACTTCGCGGCAAAATGAAGAATTTGCCATTATAATCATGAAAAGTCCAAGAGTAAGGGTGCAGTGCCAAAGGCGATGAGCATCTATCAACCCAAACTCCAAAACAGCGGGATGCAGCCCGGGTTGATGTTATGAGAATGCTGAGCCTCTTCATTGGTTCCTTTCATGCCAAAGCTTCTTTGCTCGGATGAATATGAATTAAATCCATAAGCTTTCTTATTTTTCTAGCTTGACCTCTAAACTCATTTTACGTCTTAACTGTTTATCTTCTTCCCCCATTAATCTTTCTGGTTTTAGCACATTCCCTGTTGTTTTTAAGGCGGAAAAAACCTTTAAAAGCATGGTTCACACTGCCACTGCGGACAAGTCAGGGATGTTAGCTCTTTTCTATAAATGGGTGCAAACTATTCAGCAGTAACTTAAAGACTGTCCATTTCCTGCCTGTGAAACAAAAATTCAATGCTATGGCATATTCTGTAGAGAAAAAAAATCATCAGACTCTCACGAAGGGATGACATGTGTAAAGCACAACACGATCTCAGCGCAAGGTTCACACCGGAGTTCAAGCAGGGCTAACAGTAATGTCACCACCAAATTTCCATTTAAAAATGTTTTTAAGTATGTCATATAGATAAACTTTTTTAAAGAAATACTTTTCCTATTTGCTTTCCCTTTTCAAACAGTTGTATGGTTAAGCATGTCCCATGTAGATGTTCCTTAAAATACCAAATCACTATAATAGAAATGTCTAATTTATGCAATTTCAGTTAGTAATATAGCTGAGTTCTGTCCTAGTTTGTTCATTAAAATATAGCTGATAAGAAGTTTTACTGGCTAACACAATCAATTTATCCATATCACTATGAAATCTGTCAGTAGAAAACCTAAGAATTTTAAAGATGTTCACTTACAAATCCATAAAAGAAAAACTAATCAACCAAAAGCAAAACTTTAAAGGTGAAATCTTGCGCTCAGTAGTGTTTACCATTTACTGTTTTATAGGTCCTCTGCCATATTTTCTGCTGTTCTGTAGTATTTCCCCCAAAGCTTAACAAAGGCCCAGCTGTATAAACCAGTCCTGTCAAAAAACATAGTTAAGGGATGGATAAAACAGGGAGGGGTGTCTAACATGCTGACCACTGTCTGAGCTTATGAGGATAAAGGAGCCTTGATGGAGAAAAGTAATCATCCATTGCTGTTTTTTTTTAAACCTCATTACCACATGCTAGAACATTTTTTTCCACTACCCAAACACCCCCATTCCGATCCCCCACAACTGAAAGGCCTTTGTGTTCCAAAGGGGACAGAGTGCTCCCGTCCTCCCCTCCCCTTCTCTCTCTCTCTGTCTCTCTTTCCTTCTGTCTATATCTCTCTATCTCTCTGTCTCTCTCTTCTGTTATTCTGCTGAAGACATGATCATTTAAAGACTTCTTAAAATACTGGTTTTCCCTCCATTAAACCATCCATACACATTTCCCTGAAAACATTTTTAATGGCTATATAACCTTATTAGCCATTAATATAACTAAATATCATCAACAGCTTTGATTGCAAGATAGTTACTTCTGCCAAGAATCCAAGAGAATATACATTCCTTTAAAAGATAATAGAGCATATATAATTGAAGTAGAATGAGTGCTGAACATTCTAAAGAATGTTTCCCGTAGAACCCACATTTCAAGAGAATTGGCTATGTGCACACTCAGTATAGCCTACGTGAGATAAGGTTCTGAAGTTCAAAGGAAAGTTTAGATGGAGCTAATTAGTGCTTTCAAAACCTTCTTCTCCTGTGTCCAAGAACATCAGACCATAGAGAAGATTTTCCAGAGACTTAAATATGCATTTCTTATTTTCATGTTTGTCATTCTTACACACTACACTGACATGATTTATAAAGGACTGAAGCCAGGTTGCACACAAAGACAACTACCATAACTGCACTTAAAGAGTCAGGGAAACATATTAAATGTCCAAGGGAGTCTCTGGGCAAGAGCCACCAGAAGGTGTATGGAGAGAGCTGTATCACCTGTGAAGTTCTATTTCAAGGTGTCCTTTGAGGCTGGGACAAATACTTGAGCATTATTAAAGCCTCTACTTATCCAAAGACTGCTGTAGCTGCAATGTAAGACTTCTTCACACTGCCAAGTCAATGACCTAAAGGAATTACTGTTTTTGACATGGGGTAAATGTGATTCCTTGGCCAATCTGTATACTCTTCTATAAAATGTGCATGTAGAATACAAGGCATAGTTTTGTTTAGAATGAACTAGGCTGCTTTCAGAGTTTATCTCTCTCCATACCCACAAGTGGTTTAGGCCCTAGAGTAACAGGCACTCACATTTCTACTTGCTTCGTGTGGTATTCTTCTTTCAGAAGTAATTAAGTAGTTCCCTTGTAATAAATACTTGGTCCTGATGAAACAAGCTGAGCATATCAAAGTGTATCAAAAACACTGCCTGCCAATGTTGTATTCAAATCAAGTACAATACAGAGAAAATTATACACTCCATTGCAAAAGAGAGCAATGGTTAAACACTCACTTCTTTACAATCATGAACTTCTAACTTGCCTTTCCTTAATATACTTAGTAAACTATCCAGAAATAATTGTGCATAATCTGTTGGACAGTCACAAAATCCACCAAAATATTATTATAAAAAAGAAAACCAGTCCTGATCAGCATAGCTGAGTTGCGGGGGCATCATCACGCAAAGTGAAAGGACCCTGGTTCTTTCTCGGTCAGGGCACATGCCTGGGTTTCAGGCTGTCCCCAGTGGGGACCAGTGCGAGGGGCACCCAACTGATGTTTCTCTCACACATCAAAGGCTCTCTCCCTCGCTTTCTCCTTTCCATCCCCTCTCTAAAATTAAATAAATATAATCTTACCAAAAAACCACTAAAAATAGCACAATTCTATGACATCTTAAGAAAATGTATGATAATTTAAATGACTATTTTATGTAAAACAAATTACTGCAATATATGTTTTTAAATGATTTTTCTCTCAAAATAGAAATATATTTATAATTTATGTTGCTTTTATTTAAATGTGAGTGTTCACTGAACATTGTTGTTAGAGCCACACTAAGTAAATGTGCTTTTTGTTCCTAATTTTTTTTCATTAGGTTCTTTTCTTCTTTTAGCACCCTCTTTGCAACATCCTCTTTTTGTGCAACCACAATATACAGATATTGAATGACTGTGAAGAAAACAACATACAGAATCATTCCTAATGTCCACATTGGACAGATGAGACCCTGTTCTCCCATGATATCTTCACAGTGGTAGGCTATCAATTTGTACTTTAGTTTCTACTAATTTCTTCATTTAAATGCTTATAAAAGATATAATGTGTTATCACACTTCCAAAATAATTCAGTCTGGAGCAGTTTGATCCAGCATTTTAATTTTGTTAACACAGGGAAGACTTTGGGAAGGTAGCTTCACCTCCAATTTCTCTGAGGAAACTTCTAAAGAAATGGCAACCTTTGTAAATACTTTGTGGAGTCATCTCCAAAATAATTACCTTGAGTCCCAAATTAATTCACTTCCTATCAAATCAACTACTGTTGGTGCTAGCTGTGTAATCAAGCCTTAAAAATTTTAGTAGGGAAACAGAATGTATAACCTGATTGTGTTTTTAATTTTTTCTTAGTAGTTTGTTTACAAATACATATCCACCATAATAAAAGTAGGACATTGTCCTTGCTTATTAACATTCTATAATATATTCTAAGATGCTTTAATAGTTTGAAATGATTTAGGGCAAATCAACATAGGCTTATTAAATAAACACTTAGGTAAATATAGCAGCAAGTGTCTCAATTTTATTTCTTTTTTTTTAAGATTTTATTTATTTATTTTTAGAGAGAGGGGAAGGGAGGGAGAAAGAGAGGGAGAGAAGCAGCAATGTATGGTTGCCTCTCATGTGGCCCTCACTGGGGACCTGGCCTGCAACCCAGGCATGTGCCCCGACTGGGAATCAAACTGGGACCCTCTGGTTCCCAGCCTGCGCTCAATCCACTGAGCTACACCAGCCAGGGCTCAATTTTATTTCTTTAAAAATAATTTACACTTTCTCATGGTGGAGAAATTAATTAGGAGAAAGAGGCACAGACATTTGCGTAATTATAATAATAACTTAAAATTACGTATCTAAGTGTAGTAAAGCACAGGAGTTTACTGAGTCCCAAGGAACCAGATATTTTTCAAATCAACTACTATTACCTTAATAATTTAAGAATGTTTTTCAAATCTGTGCTAGTAGCTCATATTTATTTATTTTTATCTTCATTCGATCTTTACACAACTTTTGTATTACTATAAGTCATCTACTTGAAAATTCTAGATTAAAATATAAAACCTCACATTCTGGTCTTTATCTCTAGTACTGAAACCCATCTATCAAACTTTTTAATCCAGAAGAAACTTTTTAAACCAAAATCAAAGTGAGTTTACTCACTTTGGATATTGAACTTCATGAGTTACTTTGTGAGGTACTCACTTTGAATGGTAAACTCTTTGAGCCCCAACAATATTACTCATTTTTTTATCTAAAGCAGCACTTTGCATAGAGCATACAAACTGAAGTGGAGGCATGTGGGTGGTACTGAAGAGCACAGGCTTTGATTGAAAAAACCTGGGCTGAGTCTTAGTTACACTATTTCCCAGCTCTGTGACCTTGACCATATTACTTAACCTCTCTGAGTCTCTGTTTGCTTACTGTACAAAATATCAGCTGCATTTTGAAGGAAGTAAATAAGTACATATATAAGTGTGTAGCACTTTACCAAACACACTATATATATTGACTAAATGCTATGTACTGTTATTATTTGGAATTGAGTTGAGTTGAATCTAATTTAAACAATTCCGTTGTAAAGCATAGTTAAGGTTAGGGTATGGCCCAACCTAATTAGCTATGAGAAGCCATCTGTGTTTAATATATTTTGACCTATGAAAAAGAGCCAAGAGTTATTTTAATACTTCGATACAGCCATATTTTTTATTTTTGAATTAAAAATATAATATTTAGAATTAGCTGCACTAGGCGAAGATTTCTGGATCTTGCTGGAAAAGTGACTAATCAATTCTACTATCTGGCAATGCAGCATATTTGGCCTTCGAATAATTTTAGTTTCAAGCTAAGCGAAAAGAAACTACTCTTGAGTGACACTGAGAAGTATGCTAGTGGTCTTCGTACTACTAAAGTACCCCAATGTTACCCTGTTGCTAGGAATTCAGAATATGGACTTTGCTGCATGACATTTATGTCTAAACCACTTACATAAAATAGGTTCCTTCTACCTGCTTTCAGAGGGTGAGGTAAATCCCCATAGGATAAGGGAAAGTAGTACATGGTATTTTAAGATTCAGTCATTGTAAAGGTTTCATTAGACATTGCTATCCACATAAACAATTTCCCCATTCTATGTGTAGGACTTAATACTTCCAGACAAAGAAATGGTTTCAATCATGAAGAATCGGTGTGGAGGACAGGTGCGTTGTGTCACTGGATTTGCCGCGCTAGTTTAGAAAGAAAGTCACGGTTTGGCTTCGATTGGTACCTAGCATTTTGTACGACCATCTGAGGACCACGAGGAGAAACCCAAAAAGGATAATTTTGACCAGAAAATTCAAGCTATTACGATAGAGTGGGAAAAAATAACTAGTAAACTAGTCAGGATTTTTCAATCTCTATAACTATTCAGTTACTGAAACAATTGATGAACTCTGTTATTTCCCCATATATTATCAATCAATAATTTTAGCCATCCCCATTCCCAAAATGACCCTGTAGTTTACCTAAAAACATTTTGCACTTCTAATAAAATATTTTAAAACAAACAAAAAAGATAGCCACAAATACGCCAAGATAAAAAACAATTGAGTTTAGAATGCTCTACCATCCATCATTTGCCAAAAGAAAATCAATCCAAAATGCAAGGTTGCAGGCAGATATCTTCTGGCTATCCCCAAAAAGCAGACGGAAATAATAGCTACTTCAAAACTGAGTGACGTCAAGAGAGTTTACACCTCCAATCCCTTTTCATATGGACTATGTTCCCTCGGCTCATGGAGTATGTAGAAACTATTTAGAATTAATAACCACTGCTGTCACAATACTCTCAAGAAATGTAAACCCGCATTCATACTTTGGAGGTATTGCAGACAAATACAAGAAATAGTACAGAACTATAATTTAATAGAAGTTAATGCAATTAAATTATATTTTCTGTTTAATGCCAATATTACCAATATTATTTTTTATATTATTTTAAAGGCAAACACTGGGTGAAATGTTTTATAATAAATTACCAATGTAGCCTTCTTGATTCTTGAAACCCAGAGAGCATTATCAAGGAGTGTGCTGTTAGAATCTGCACTCCAGTGTTAACACGGGCGCCGGTCCAGGAGCCGCTACTAAAGTTCAGGTCTTAGACGTTTTTACCAACATGTACGGCAATTTCTGCCTATGGAGGGATTTCTGTCACAGATTTTTGAATATGTAAAAATGTGTTAACTTCTAAGATATTATACATGGATTTTTGTGCTATATACAGCATACATCTCTCTCTATATACACACATATATGTGTGCATATGCATGCATGTATACATACACACATGTATGTATACATGCGTGTATGCATCTATATACATATATAATAAAAATGTTGAAACATAACCTTTTGCTTTGGCAGAGGTTATTTTGTATTTTATGTGGTTTTAGAGGACATTCCCAGGACCATTCATTCATTCATTTATTGATAATATTTATTGAAAGTCTGCTATGTGTTAGGTGACTTATCTTGTGGAAGCTAGTATATAAAAAGAAAATTATAATGCTATATAAAACACAAAATATATACAAATAGTGATGAGAAAATAAAAGAAGAGCTAAAAGCAGAAGTTCAGAGAAGGTACATTTAGGCTCACTGTTAGAAAGAAACTACTAACTGTCACAGCCAACCAAAAATGAAATTGTTTGTCTCGTGGGAGGATGAGTGCCACAGCACTTTACGTATCCAAAGGGAAGACAGATCGCACATCAGAAAAGCTACTGAGACCACCCATGTGTACCTTTAAGAAGCTGAACTAGTCAACGTTTATGGTTCCTTCCAATGCTTCAGCATTTTACTCTTCTTAAAAAGATCAAGTATGATTTGCTAATATTTCTATTATGCTATATATTATAATGAACAACAGAGTTTATTGTGTCTAAGATGATAGTAAAAAACATTGGAAAATGAAAATTATAAGAGCACAAATAGAAATTTTCATTAGAAGCAATCAACTGGACATACAGGGTGGGGCAAAAGTAGGTTTGGAGTTGTTTGTACAGAAAATAATATAACAAATAAATAATGACACAAGAATAAACTGTGTCTCATGAACTTACAACTGTAAACCTACTTTTGTCCCACCCTGTATAATACATACTTTTGGATAATTCTTTATAATATGGTAACTGATAATGTATCTATTTTATGAATTACACAGTATATATTCCTTCAGTTTTAAAGTAATACAGAAACTGACAATAGGTTATATGAGTTATATCTTAAGATTGATGGTATATTTAACATGATTGCTCTTCCCTCATTCTTCTTTCAAGCCATTAGCATGCATTTATGTTTGATATAAACACAAGGAGACGTATCGATATGGTGTAAGCATGTTTTATGCCTACTAACAATACAGCCCTAGTATCTTCTTTAAATTTATGTTTTTCCATTTCCTAATGAATTTTAGGGACTTTATATGGCATTTTTTTCTTTACTCAAAGTATTTCATTTTAAATTTCAAAGCATATGGTTCCTAGGGATTTCTATTTTGAGGTAGCATGGGCATGCAGTTTTTAACACCTTCTTTTTCCTCCATCTAAGTGTCATGTGATCTTCTACCACAAGAACGGGCTGTTACCAACTTCTACACTGCTAGTTAAAATACCTGAAGCGGGTAATCATCAACATCTTGGGATCAACCAAAAGTATCAGAATGAAAATTTTACCACATGACTCATTTCAGATAATGAATCTCCTTCTTTGTTTGCTGACTATACTTATATTGGGTTGGCCAAAAAGTCTGTTTAGTTTTTTCTGCAAAATAAAAGACACATTCTTTTCATTTTCACCAATAACTTTACTGATTTGGATATTTTGAGTATGTCGGCTATCTCCCATGTAGAATGACACTGATTGTTTTCAATTAATGTCTCCATTTGATCACTATCCACTTCAACTGGTCTACCCGACCGCGGAGCATCATCTAACGAGAAATCTCCAGCCCGAAACTTCGCAAACCACTTTTGACATGTTCAATCAGTCACAGCACCTTCTCCATATACTTCACGATCTTTTTTTTTTTTTGCTGCATTTCAGTTGTGTTTTTATCTTTCTTTTAATAATAAAGCATAATATGCCAACATTTTGCTTATTTTCTTCCATTTTCAATACTAAAATGGCTACATAAAAATCACCAATTGTGATATTTTTTAAATGTATGCTGATATGACAACTGTCACAATACAATCTAATAAAATTGTTTTGAATGACGTTAAAGACAACTAAATGCTACTAGAGCCATCTTAGAAGAAAACCAAGTAAACTTTTTGACTAAGCTAACAGATATAAGAATTTGCTGTAATAAAGTTCTGCTATATTTGATCATACCTTTCAGATGTTCACCCACTTGTATTTCAGAAACTTATATATAAAGATAACAATGCTTCCTAATTCATTCATTTTAACATTTCGCCTAAAATAGTCCATATTATTTAAAAAAATCAACTAGAAATCAGAATGTATTTCAGAGAGTCACAAAAACCCAGAGACTGAAAGGCACTCAGCAGATAATATCACGAATAAAGGACATAGTGTAACGTGCAAATGACTGCATGGTATTGGTGTATCAGTGACAGGCAGACTGTAGAAATTTACGGAGTGTATGACCAGACTTAGAGTGGTTGCTGTGACCTCACTCAGGTTCATGGTGTTTGGTTGGGCGGGGGGAGTGTGGACTGCTGGTTCAGCGTGATCAAAACATCCAATTATGGCCTGGCTGGTGTAGGTCAGTGGATTGAGCATGGGCTGGGAACCAGAGGGTCCCGGTTTGATTCCCAGTCGGGGCACATGCCTGGGTTGCAGGCCAGGTCCCCAGTGAGGGCCATGTGAGAGGCAACCATACATTGCTGTTTCTCTCCCTCTCTTTCTCCCTCCCTTCTCCTCTCTCTAAAAATAAATAAACAAAAGCTTTAAAAAATCCAATTATGAAGAAAAAACAAATATCTGGATTTTTATGATAAGTCTCTAAAAATGTAATGTTAGTAAAAGAAGAAAAACAACAAGCAACCATAGTCAGCTCATCAGTTTGTGACCTTCAGTTTAATGTGAATCTAACAGTCAACAGAAAGCATTTGGCATTAGAACTATTTCTGAATATTTTAGTATTTCTTGTCACTTTAGCTATAGTTTCTTCACTTAAATGTAGTAAAGACAAAATGTGGCTAATACTTACACAGCACCAAACATAAAACACTAAATGGCATATGTATCTATTACCTATCTACTTACCTATCTAATCTTTACAGCCCTACAAATAGTCACTATTACTGTTCCTATATGTGGCAAAGGCAACCAAAGGACCGAGGTAAAGTGACCTGCCCGAAGTCGCCCAGTTAGTATGGGGCAGGGCAGAATTCAATCCTGAGAGTCCATGTTTTCAACCACTATGCTGTTTCTATTGCAAATGTCTATGAGGTGCACCAAACATACAAACTTTTACTCAAAAAAAAACCTACCAAAAAGTTGACATATCTTCTGGTAAATATATTTGTACCATTTATTAATGAGTGAGACAGTCTGGAAAATATAATTTAGACTCCAAAATGTTGAAGCATTTGGATGATTTGGATGGTGTATTATAATATTTGACACTAAAATTATTCCAGAAAATCCTGTACATATGATTAGTAGACTCTATTTTAAATCTAATATATTGACTGTAGCCCTGTTGCCAACTATCAGGATTATTTAACCAGCATTCTTTTTACCTAAATGTCTATTTACTTATGGCATATTATCTTTTCTAAAATAGATGTTCTCACCTCTGCTGCCAAAAGAAAAAATGATTTAAAATAATTAGCTTCCAAATTGAAATTTTCTAATATAATATATTATTATGCCAAAGCAATAGAAAAATCCATATTTATAATGAGTTCCAATTTGTTTAATTTTATTTTACCTAAAATATAATTTCCTAATTCCCAGATTGTTTGTCTTTTACTTGCAGATGACCCTTGATGTATTCCAAGTATGAGACAAACTTTAAGAGTGCCTAGTATAGTTTTCAAGGGAATCTGGTAGTCTAGCCAGTTAATTATTTAAGATTAGTAATAAACCAAGACAAAATTCCCAGCATAAAACAATGACATATCTTGTTTATGTCATTTAATTTTCCATTTTGATTTCAGTCTCAAACACGTTTAGGAATCATACTCTTCACACAGATTGCATGTGAAGGTCATATGTATACTCATTGACACTGTTTCCATGAATCTGCTCATGAAGAACCAAAAGAAACCAGGCAGTCACTGGCCCAATCCATGGACCGGCCTTTATGAAATATGCCTGTCAAAAATTGTTTATAAATGGGAAAAAAAAGTATATTAGTAGACAGAATCTAAAACATATCTTACCTAGACCTACATTTCTGTAGTAACTTTGAGAGCCTCAAAATGAGCAGTTTACAAAATATAAGCACAATAGCATAATTCAAACAAAAAATTTTTGTTCATTAAGATAAAGTTTTTAAACAATGCTGATAAAAGCTAATAATGTGTTGTGAAAGAATATATAAAAATGTTTAATAGATAGCAAGGTGAGCTACTATTTAGACAGGCAATTTTATGAGGATGGAGACTATATATATATATTTTTTTTCACTTCTATCTATTTCGGGCTAACACAGTGTCTGACAGTGAGTTTTTGTTGAGTGATTGTCCAAATACATAAAATAATTCTTCCATCTATATTGTTTAAACAATTACTGGTACACAATTCACCTAATACACTCTTTCAAAGGGAATATATGAGTTACAACAGGCTCTGAACTGCCAAGAAAGCCTAATAAAAAAGTACAAAAATAATCAACAGGAGCAGTGCATCAATCAGAGGAGGTCTGATCATGATTAGGTAAGAGCATTTAAAAAACCTCAAATTTCCGTTCATAAGTAGAATTTAAAGCAGCTGTTCAGCACTAGCACAAAGTCTGCCCTAAGAATTAAAAAAGGAAAAAAAAAATAAAGCAAATCATGGCAGCAGAGAAATTATTGCTCTAAGACCTCAAAGTTGATATGACCTTTAAAAAAATTAGAAATCCAAAGGAACAATTTTGCCTTTTCATATTGCACCGCAGACAAAAAAAAGAAGCTGGTCTTCCAACGGTGGGGCCTCTGTTTTTAAACATGAAGAAGAGGTATTTCCCTTAAAAGCAAAGGTCTTAGGGGACATGTCTGTCACAGCAGTTATTTTCTGTTTCACTTGTTGGCAAACTTACATTTCAAAACAACAACAAAAACGAGCCTCCCAGCTCCCTGTAAACCAAGGAGGTAGAAACAAAAAATATTTCAAAGCAAGAAAGCAAACAGACTGTGAGGACTGAAACTCAGACCAAAGGCATCTGCTCTCCAACTCACACTCCCCACAACCACCCAGCCTTCTTACAATCTTACAGATTTTCCTAAGAGATGTTGCCATTTTAGCTTTGTTTTTCCCCCAAGTTCTGGCAATACCCATCACTGCAGGCAAGGCAGCAAAGCCACTAGCAGAATCCAAACCGGAAAACAGAAAAGCTGTTCTGTCTTTTCTTCCCCGCCACTCCATTACTAATTTATTTTTTCCAAAGTAAAACTCCATTCTATCCAAAACAGCAATCACTAACTTCCAGCATATAACAATTATTTCATTAGGAGCAAGGAATACAGAAATGATTACCGTCTGCAGGGGAAAAAAAAAAGACTAGTTGACACACCAGACAATTTCCCCTTCGGCTCCCAGTTTTTTTAAAAAAGGAATAATACTATAAACTAGCTAGTGTGTTTCTCCTTTAAAAAAAAAGACCAAAGTATCTTTCTTTTCACTCCTTTCTACTATACCTACTCCTGAATTCCACCCAATATGGTCATTGCCAACACAGCTTCCTGTTGTTCAGTCTTGATTAAAAAAAAAAAAAAGAAAGGAAAGAAGGAAAGAAAGAAAATAATAGAAAAGAACAAAATGTCAGATGCCATGTTGCCATTGATTATCAATATATTATTTAGAATACATGAATAATACTAAGACAAGACTCTTCGAAAGATACCGGTTTTGAAATTCTACCGACACACAGTGCTTATATTTTTCCCCTTTAAATTTACAATCAACAACCCACAAAATGAAACCAGGGTTTTGTGTCAAGAAAAGAATCTCTATTTGTATGAGTACAAAGAGAACAGGAAATCCGCCTGCATTCATGGGTCACTTGTGCCTTACAAATATTTCTCTCTGTGATTTAGTACACTTAGCTTCATATGTGTAATTGAAGTTCGAATGAGTTTTTAGATGACAATATTACAGAGAAAATGAGACCCTATAAATAAATGACAGTTTCGATAATATTCATATGTAAAATGTATCAGATATACCCTGTTAAAAATATGCAAGTTCAACTGCCATTAAATCTATATTTTGAAAAAGTCAATCCAATTTAACAAGCATTTCTCAAACGTTGATATTGTTTTTGGTGCGAGGAAATAAAGATGAATAAATCTTAGCTGATATACTCACAATCTAGGGACATCCCAATCTAGTGAGGAGACACAACTGTGAGAAGTACTGTAAATAGAGGTAGAAAAGATCCTTTGAAAGTCATGGAGGGAATGCATGACTTCCTCAGTCACAGGGGGCTTCAGAGAGCAGGCACCACCCAAAAGGATAGTTACTCAATAAAAAATGTGGTTATACCAAAAGAGAGAGAGAAAGGTAGAGAGACAGAGACAGAGATAGAGATAGAGATGGATAGAGAGAGAGAAGCACATAATTGAAAGAAGTGTACAGTGATACAGAGCTGCTAGAGAATAGCATGCAGATGGAATTGATAGGTAAATAACTAGATAAATGGTAAAATAAAGAGCCAGAAAGTCAGAATGGGAATTGATAGGTTAAAAAAAACCTAGATATATGGTGGAATAAATAGCCAGAGAGCCTTGAACACCAACATTATACATAACACTGGAGCTGAGGATGCTGCAGAGTTATCAGGTATGACTGAATTAAGCAGTGCCATGACCAAATAATACATTAACATAAAATTGCTTTAACATGCAATCATTGCACCTGAGTTCAAAAACGAATACTTTTCCATTGCCTACAGGCTAACAGCCAGTCCTGGGGTTCAGCACCCTCCACAGCCTGTCCCTAACTTACGTTTACACCATGTGTCTTAGTCACACAAGATTCTTGCCACGTCCAAAGCTGAGGATGGAAGTACAGTTTAGTTCATGTCAATGCACAATCTTTCAGCCCTATGCCAGGGGATCTAATAGCCTATACAACCTTCAGAACCCAGTTCAAAAGGGAGCACCTTTATATAACGTTCTTCTTTCTTGTTTGAATTTATTTTTACCCTATTTGAACTCCTGTGGCATTCTGTATCCATTGCAGTTATAAAATATGTTCTTCTGAGGTTTACATGGAGTTTTCTGCTATGCATATGAAGTGTGAGGGAAAATTTGTTCCCCCAAATATTGCCTAAAAAGCCTCTGCATTAATATATGTTCAATGAATATTAACTGAATTGTACTAAGATAAAAGATTTTGGTAGGTTTATTTACTTTTAAAAAAGTGATCTTAAAATATGAAAAATCATCTATGAATTTAACATCAGAAATGAAGCCACATGAAGCATGCCACTACTTCCTTAGTCTGTGCAAATGTTGTGGTAAGCCTTCCCAATTTTTTTTTACCCAGAAGCAGATTTTTAACATCAAAAAGTTATAGACCAATAAGGATATACTTACACTTGATCTTGGCCAAAGGCCAAGAAGCAAACCAAAACTACAATGAGATACCACCACACACCTGTTAGAATGGCTATTGTCAACACGTCAGGCAATAACAAGAGTTAGAGAGATTGCGGAGAAAAAGGAACCTTCGTCACTGCTGGTGGGAATGTGAACTGGTGCAGCCCCTATGGCAAACAGTATGGCGGCTCCTCAGAAAATTAAGAATAGAGTTACCATTGACACAGCAACCCCTCTGCTGGGTGTCTACCCAAGAACCTCAAAAATATTTATTTATTCACAAAGATGTATACACCCCAATGCTCATTGCAGCATTATTCACAGTGGCCAAGATATGGAGACAACCAAAATGTCCTTTTACAGAGGACTAGATAAAAAAGATATGGTACATACACACAATGGAATCCTACTCAGCCATAAGAAAAGATGAAATGCCGCCATTTGCAATAACATGGATGATTCTTGAGAATATTATGCTAAGCAAAATAAGTCAGTCAGAAAAAGTAAAGAATATATGATTTCATTCATGTGTGGGATATAAAACTGAAACTCATAGACACAGACAGCAGTGTGGTGGCTGCCAAAGGGAAGTGGGTAGAGGGACAGTGAGGACGAAAGGGGGCCAGATACACGGTGACAGAGGACGATACGACTTTGGGTGGTGGGCGCACGATGCTACACACAGATCATGTGCCATAGAAATGTGCAATTGAAACCTATATGATCCTATTACCAATGTTACCTCAATAAATTTGATTTTGAAAAGTTATAGAAGCTGATATAAGGTATTTGAAGCTAAATTTATGAATCTTATATAAGATTTGTGAAATTGTTAGTGAAAACACCAAAAATGGTGAGGTAATATATTTTTCTCTTTCTACCAGATGCTCCTCAGTCATGAGTAAGAATGATGCACACTTAAATCAGTTGCAATGGGAAAATATTACAAAATTTTTAAAGTGCACAACTTGTAGATTACTAATACCTTAACCTTCCAATCATCATAATCCTTAGAGAATAAATGAATGTTTGCTAAAATTTTAAATATGAGGGTAAATTTATGTATATACACACACACACACACACACACATATATATAAAGGAATTCACAGAATTAACATAAAAGAGATATTTTTAGGTATTTAAATTATTACTATTGATTTCAGGACATGGAGTAATTGATTCTTCAACACTGTCAACATTTCCAACTAAACAAAATCTTAGTTAAACTCATATAGTTAACTCTATATATTTTAATTTTATATTTCTTTTATTCTTGTCACATGAAATAACTTAATAGAAAACCCAAGCCATGGTGTATTTCCCATGTATCATGCCAATAAATCATCACAAATATGTTACCATGAATTTGAATTTTTGCAATCACCACAGCTGTGCACTGCTTTCACGATAGAGCCACAAACCACAATTATAACCCCACATATCGGCATAATGTTTTGGCTTTCTACTATAGGTAAAATTAAGTGGCATTTCTTTTACACAAGAAATACGCACACGGTGATTTGATAACTCTCTGTTATATCTGAATTAATTTACTGAGTAGGTTTAATACCAGCGGAGAGCAAGTGGCACATCAGCGTAATTTTTAACATCTCTTTAGTGGGTCCCTTACATCATCTTCTTTACGACTCCTATATAATCATAAAATGTCACATGCGATTTCATAATATCATTGGTAACTTAATGATAGGTGCCAGAAGTAGTATTTTCCTTGAAAACTCCATTTCCAAGGTCCAGTTAAATATGAAGATGAATAATAAATATAAAAGGTGAATTGTAATCTGTACATCAGAAAGTAATTATAGTGCTGTTTTCAAATTTGAGAGATTTACAACCACATTACATTGTTTCAAGGTGAATATTTAATGCCATAAATGATCTTACCAAAATAAATCTGTTCTAAATACAATAGCATTTTTTTAAAAAATGATATAAAACTTATTTATTTACCCTAATTTTCCTATAAATAAATGCATCTTGAAAACAACGTGGCAAATGTTACACCTGCGTATGTTGCGCCCACACTGTGAAACATAGTATTTTACTTCATTTAATCCTCACAACAACCTGTGGTGAAAGACGACAATTAAAATATCTTACTAGGGGGTATAGCTGGCACCGACCAATGAGAATGCAGTCTGGCTATCAACAGCCAACAGAGCCACACTGGCGGTAGCTGCTGCACATCAGCCTGCAGGTACTGAAGAGGATGCTGACTCAGTCAGGGTACGATGCCAGGCTTTTCTGTATCCACAACACCCAGATGGCTTGATACTGTCATTAATAGCTAACTCAGTTATTTACTATGGAACTTCTATACGATTGGATTTGGTTGAATCGGGAGTGGTATCCCTCGCTGTTACCTTCTCTTTACATAGACAAGCATTTGCAGTATTGTATTCAGTGGTATGTCTCCGAAGAAGAAAAGTGGTGTTGTAAAAAATAAGTTTCTCTCATCAAAATAATTAGGAGAAAGCTTATACTAAATGAGTTTTTTGGTGTGTTTGTTTGTTTTTATGAAGGACTTATCAGAGCCTCTAATACATACACTGGGAAGGGACCAAAAAAAAGTAAACTGTGTTTTTCAACCAAGGAATCATTCAGATGGGAAAAGGAAATAGGAAGATATAAAATCTTCTAGATTCATAGATTAAATCTACTTTTGGTCAATGTTCCACTGAACACAACTGAATTTATGAATGATGCTTAGTATACTCAAAACTGTTTCCTTTTTTTCTATAGTCCTTTGTTCCTTTGATTTAAAACATTACTATAGCCATTTTTGTCCTACCAAATGAGGCATCACTTTGATAATAGATTTGAGTGATTTTTTTAAAAGTGTCAAAGAGTACATACATATGGGTATGGTTGCCCATGGGTTCTTTTTCATTGTAAATTATACTTTATTGATTATGCTACTATAGTTATCCCAATTCTTTCTTCTTAGCCCGCAGCACCCCCCACTCCCTCAGGCAATCCTCGCTCCATTGTCCATGCCCACGGCTCATGTGTGTAAATTCTTTGGTGACTCCGTTTCCTATACTATACTTTACATCCCCATGGCTACTCTGTAACCACCTATCTGTACTTCTTAATCAGAAGACAATTCTTAAAAACTTGGATTGAAAGAATCACCAACCTCAGAAGAGAGGGAGATGTTAAGAAGCTTGTTTCAAAGAGGACTTAAATAGATTCACACTGATTAATAAGATAAAGAACTGATCTATTATATTAAATACAAAAATAAAAACAAAAAAGAAAGGATCTTCCTACTACAAACAAAAATAAAATAAGGACAATTACAATTAATTTGAAAACTTGATTTTAAAATGAACATTCCTTTCTTTGTCCCGCACTGCCTCCGCCCCCCCCCAAGGTCAAAATGTTAGTATGCATTGACATTATCAAAATCCTTATACATTAGTAACGTCTCTTTTCACTGACCCTCACTATCATTGCAGCTATTCAGATTTACCTGAAATAAACTCCATAACCTCTTTAGAGGAGGCTCTTGATTCTATAAAAACGTCTATCTGTGAGAGAAAGTGGGGTTATCCTTTCTACTGGAAGCGCATCACTTCTGTGAAGAATGCCTGGTATTTTACCGAGGGCACTCCCTCACATTTTTCATCACTTTCTCTGTCTCTAAGTTGGCACCTCTCTCTCTTTATCTCCTTCTCTCTCCTTCTCTCCCTCCTTCTCCTGTTCTCTCTCTTTCTCTCATTCTCACTTCTGCTTTCACTGTCTTTCATTCTCACTTTATACGCATATATACATCCATTTCACATACACAAGTAGGGTTACAAGACACAAGACCAGAGACAGTATAATTTCTGTAATTAGTGAAAATACTCCACGTAATTAAAATGATCATGATAACAGATAGTTATTCTAATTTTCCTGTTTTTCTCACAGGCTCCATAATACCTACAAATCACTGTCCATCATTGTTCAATGATAAGTTATATCAATATTTTGTTCCAAAGAACAAATTATGATATAAAAATCCACCTTAGACAAATATGCAAAATAGTGCTTCTGTTTGGTTTTACTGCGTCTTTGAGAGCTACAGGCAGTCTGCTACAAGTGGCTTATACTTTAAAGATGTGCGATATCATATATTCTATAAAACATAGAGATCCTCACAAACTCACAAAGAAGTTCACCTTGAAATTCATTAGTCTCCAAATGGGTGTTATGTTTCCCAGAACCCAGAAGATTCGCAGTCCATGTGATGGCTCTGAAACACGCTCCAAAGTAATAGGATCACCCAGGAGCAGAGGGAAAGGATGGGAGCAGGGCAGCCAACAATCATGGAGTTCCCCAGTGAAAACCCACCCAGCAAATGAGAAAGGACACTGGACAGCAGCGTGACTCTCAGGAGCAACAGGTAACAAAACAAGAAGGGAGGCCAGATCAGTTACCCGAAATACAGAGTAAAAACCAAGACGTGTGAATAGGGCAAGGTACAAGGAAAAACGTAAGTCCTGTTGTGAGTCCAAGCACAAAAGAAAATTGAGCTATCTGAGATTCAACATCTATGAGCAGAAGGCCCTTTGGAGGCAGAAATGTGGATTTCCTTTCTGGCCTTAACGGAGCCCAGTACTTGTGTGTGGCCAAGGAATTTTATGGGAATCCACAGTCACACTTTAACCAAAACAGAACTCTTTAATACGAAAGCCCAACAAACTGATTTTGGAAAGATGCGTGAATTTTTTACCTTTAATCCTTATTAGACATTTAAATTTATAAACCTTTAAAAATACTTTTAAGTGATTCATTTCTAAGTCAAAATAGGTAAAGTATAGAAAAATTTAAATTTATTTATTATAAAATAGTTTAAATACTCCTTGATTTTTAAATACCCATTGCAAATAAAAATAGTCATTTATAAGTAAGGAAATTAATTTTGGCTGCTCTTAGGTACAGTAGAAGAGATAGCATTTTCACCTACCTGACTTTTCAATTAGAAAAAAAAAGTATTTGTCCTCTGGCAATGATATTTAAGCATCTTAGCTCTTACAGCTAATAAAAGAGGCAAGCAATAGCTAATGAGTCGAAATTTGAACTCTTAAACATCATGAATGCAAAAGAAAATTGTCATAGGTGTCATAATTTCTATCACCCACTACTATGTTAAAATTGCCTATTCATATTCAATTAGCTGTACTACTAATTTATGCAAGTAAATATAATTATAAATATAATATCCAAATATAAATTATAATAAGTTATGAGCTTCTCTGGTAATATTATTTTAAATCTGCCTTCTAAAAAATTAAGACATAAGGTCAACATTAAATATGTAGTAGTATTTCAAACAGATATAGAAATTCAAAGTGGCCCTGGCTGGTGTAGCTTAGTGGATTGAGCATGGGCTGGGAACCAAAGGGTCATGGTTCGATTCCCAGTCAGGGCACATGCCTGGGTTGCAGGCCAGGTCCCCAGTGGGCCATGTGAGAGGCAACCACACATTGATGTTTCTCTCCCGCTCTTTCTCCCCCTCTTCCCTTCTGCCTAAGAATAAATAAATAAATAAATAAAATCTTTAAAAAAATTCTTAAAAAAAAAAAGAAATTCAAAGTGGAAATAATCAGCAGAGAATTTGATATTATCCTACAGAGAGCATCTCCTTAGATAACAATGGCCCATTTCTCCCCAGATATGGAATGCTCATATTGAAATTTGTAAAAATCAACAAACTAATGTAAAATCCTACTGAAAATATTACAAAACTATGTAGGAAAAGCAAAGTTATATATCAGATCTTGCTATAAATGAAAAAGAAAGAAATGAAAAGCAAAATCATCGTTTGAGAACCTGTTACAAAGATAATTCTGCTTTTTATTTCTTACCCTTTTTAATTAAAAAACATACTTATGTTCTGTATTTTTGAGCTGAATAATACTGAACAGCCAATTAAATTAAAGAGTCTTCAAAATAAAAGTCAAAGTTCAAACATCCCAGGGCTGGCCTTTATCTGAGCATTGAACAAATCCAATACAGAAAAATAAAAAATGAAATGAAGACCACTGTGAAAGAAAATAAATAATCAAAAACACTCATCCTGCCCTGGCTGGTGTAGCTCAGTGGATTGAGCATGGGCTGGGAACCAGAGGGACCCGGTTCGATTCCCCGTCAGGGCACATGCCTGGGTTGAGGGCCGGGTCCCCAGTGAGGGCCATGTGAGAGGCAACCATACATTGATGTTTCTCTCCCTCTCTGTCTCCCTCCCTTCCCCTCTCTCTAAAATAAATAAATAAAATCTAAAAAACAAAAAAAAACCAACAAAAAAACACACCCATCCTTTCTAAACACAGGAAGTTCAACTGATCATAACTGAGGTACACCAGAGAACATAATTAAAAAGTATATGTCAGGATAAGTATTGTATAACAATTTTTAATTAAAGATTTTATTTTTATTTATTTTTAGAGAGAAGGGAAGGGAGAGAGAAAGAGAGGGAGAGAAACAGCAATGTATGGTTGCCTCTCACATGGCCCTCACGGGGACCTGTCCCGCAACCTAGGCATGTGCCCTTAACTGGGAATCGAACCGGGGACCGCTTGTTTCCCAGCCCGCGCTCAATCCACTGAGCTACACCAGCCAGGGCACAATTTTTAATTTTTATGAACATATATGTTTTCACCTGGGGATATCTAATACCTTTAGACACCAATTTTTAAAACGCTAATTTTTTTTTGATCTCTAACATGACAGCTTGTATTGAATCAACAAAATGTTATAATTAGAAATTCTGCAGTTAGAAAAAAAAGCATTGAAGTTTATCAGACTCTATCAATCAGCAGGATAAAAACAACTTTACAGTTTCATCAAATTAAATCATTCTTTAGCATTTCCATTCAATTAAATGGGACAATCAACAGGCTGTTCAAAACTAAAACTTCCCTACAATTTCTCTACTCATCCTCATTCTGACCACACAACGGCTCTTTTCAATTCCAACCATGCATTCTGAAGCTCCCTTTCTCACCCCTCACAAACCTTAGTGGAATGAAGGGCATTAAAAGTAAGTAAACAACCAATAAATGTAACTATGTTACTGAGTCATGTGGGGAGGAGGGCAACATGCAGAGAAAATGGCCAAGTTGTTCACATTGGTAAAGCAGACTTTGTTCCATAAACTTTCCAAGAACATTGATAGAATGCTTCATTTTTAATTCATTCAAACCCATTTAAAATTTACCTGACTACAGCAATTTGACTAGTTTATTTCTTGCTCTCACAAAATGCCAGTTCTATTAGCACACCCAAGGAAAAAAAAAATGTGTTCAGCTTGATATTTTGACTTAGGTTTTGAAGATCAGACTCATGTGAACCTACAAAAGAAAGCTCTGTAACCGTTTATAGGGGAAGGAGAATGAAAGCCGAAGGAAATTTGCAACAAAGGATCATGGCACAGTCACATCTGAGAAATAAATTAAGGCACTTTAGGTCCTTCAGTTGATTATACTGGTATTACCAGGACTTTGAATAAGCTGAATTCTCTGATAATACAGCCAACATTTTATTGAGTACTTAAAATGCAAAATGACAGTTCTGAGTTGTCCATGAATCACTGCTTTTAATTCTTGGAACAACCCTACGAGGTCGGTAATATTACTATCACCACTTCAAAAATGAAGAGACAGGCAGGCACTGACAGGTTAAAAAACTCTCCCGAGGGAAACGATGTTGCATATGGTTGAACCGGGTTTGTAAACTACACAACCTTACTCTAAAGCCCACACCTGTGACCCATACAACCTCCTAGGTATGGCAAGTTCTACCATTCTTCATTTCTAGCCTCAGCCCTCCTCAAAAGGGCCCTAACACACAGACCAGGAATGGAATTCCTTGTGTTCAGCCATACACCTCATACTTATACTTCTCCACTCACAGTATTTGCCTTTATACAGGGTGAGGCAAATGTAGGTTTGCAGCCGTTTATATGGAAATACAATAACTAGTAAATAATAACACAAGAATAAACTGTTTTGTGTACTCACGACTATAAATGTACTTTGGCCCCACCCTGCACACTGCAATGGCTGGCTTAATGTTTGTCTCTCTTTGCAGACTGTACGCTTGATGGGGACAAGAGCTGTCCATCTGTTGTTCATGATTAAATCTCCAGAAACTAGCATTGTCCAGTATACACAAAGTACTCATGAATATTTCATAAAGGAATGCACAAACATTTTACTATTGTTTAAAGAATCTGTTCTCTTAAGAGCCATTGAAAAATTTCTGTTAGCAACTCCAAAAATGATAATTTCCCATCAATAATAGCTAATGTGTACTCAGCACTTATTATCATAGGTCCAATTCTAAGCACTTAATTGATATTCAATGACTTAATAGTCACAATTTTTTCATATAAAGGGGAAATGAAATTTCAAGAGGTTAACTCACTAGCCCCATACCACACAGCAAGTGAAATACACAACTGGGATCTGAAGACAAGCATCTGACTCTGGAGTCTGGGCTGTACACAACCTCTAAACAGGGGCGATTTTCAAAGTGCTAAATTCTCTGATTGAAAGACTGCTTTGTGCTGTAAAGCAGTTACGAATCGGAAAATTTTCAGAAAGATCTCCATTCCTTAATCTTAACATATATTTAGTAAATTGTGGAGTGGTGGAGATAAAACAGAAATGAATAGCCTGTACTTGTCCTTAATTTTTTTCAAAATTATAAAATATTTTAGAAACTTTAAAAATATGATTTCTGATTTTCAAAATATGAGAATGGGGAATGAAGACTAAGAAAAACAATTTAATTAGTTTTGTTGAGGTAGCTGACTTTTAGCATTTTTTCATAAATAATGAACACTGTAGTTCTAAGAATTCCAATCCAACAAAATATACACTTATAGTACTTTACTATTTATAGACTTTGTAAGAAATATTTTGAGATTATTACTTGCATAAAATTTTATATTTATGGCCATTTTCAAAGTAGACTTTATGGATAAATTGTGATGGTTTCTTGGATTAAGGAAGCACTGTTTTCTCAAATAGTATCAAATAGTTCTTTGCAAGAGAAATAGCTAACTCAAATAGCTTTCTGATCACAGATTAGTTCTCTTAAAATCTAAGCTAGAGGAAAAAAAAATGTCTCCATGAATGTGGTATGCCAAAGTTTCAACTTGGTATGTATTTACTTCTGACAGAATTGATTATAGTCATAAGTGATTTTAAAAAGGACAATGATCTAATACTTGTCCATAAAGTTTGTATCTAACCTGAATCTATGGTGATGAAATCTGGCAATGCAGATTGTGAGACACTATATGAGAAAAATGGCCTGGACTTTTCAAAAATGTTGATGTGAATGTCAAGATAAAAACATGGCAGAGAACTATTTGTAATTAAAGCAGACCTAGAGAGATATGAAAAGTAAATGTAATACCTGATGCTTAATTTCAACCTGGATTTAAGTTTTAAAAAACTATAAAAGGAGGACCCGGCTGGTGTAGCTTAGTGGATTGAGCGCAGGCTGCGAACCAAAGGGTTGCTGGTTCAATTCCCAGTAAGGGCATATGCCTGGGTTGTGGGCCAGGGCCCCAGTGGGGGGCCACGTGAGAGGCAACCACACATTGATGTTTCTCTCCCTCTCTTTCTCCTTCCCTTCCCCTCTCTTTGAAAATAAATAAATAAAATCTTTTTAAAAAGTATAAAAGGAATTATTGGAACAATGGGAAAATGTGAATATGAACTACATCAAATAAGCCCTGGCTGGTGTGGCTCAGTGGATTGAGTGCCAGCCTGTGAACCAAATAATATTACTGCATTAATGTTAATTTCTAGGATGTGCTAATGTTATTGTGGTTACGTAGGAGAATGTTCCAGTTCTTGGGACAGTTCTTGGGACTGTTAATCTGCAACTTACTTACAAATGAGTCAGAAAAGAAAAATAAATAGAGAAAGCAAAGGGACCAAAAGTTAATAATTAGCAAAACAAGCTGAAAAGTATATGGATGCTCATTGTACTACTATTTAAACGTTCCTGTAAATCTGGAATTTTTAAAATAAAGACATGGAAACATTAAGGAAAGCTGTATATCCTAATAATTGTAATATATTTTAGATGGCTGGGATGTTTTCAGTTGTAACAAATGTAAAATAAAAAAAAACACTTCTGGTCTTATGAGTTATATTTGCCACTGTGATCTCTAAGTGCCTGAATGTTGTCATAAAGAGCAGTTCTAAAATAATTATGCCTAAACCAAAACCATTGGCTTTGGTGATACTTCAGTTTGCAAATGGAAAATAGAGGTACTTTTAAATAATGTTCTCATCTTGATGAAGTGTTAAATTGTAAATACATTTTTTATCCTTCTCTTTTCTGCCTTGTCACTCCCTCCCATTTCTTTATTCATGTTGATGTGTACGTTTATCTTGTCAAATTATCTGCAGAGTAAAGTACTCACTAAATATTTTTAAATGAATAAATTAATATGGGAATAAGGTTTTGGTATATATCACCCTAAATATACATGCAGTACCAAATCATATGAAAGCTTCTAAAATGATATGCTAATTTAACTTATTTTCATCAACTTGGAATGACTTTTCAAGTCAAGTCAACTCAGAGGACCCAGTGAGATGCTGTGTTGTCCAACATCTGCAGAAACAATGCATCTATCAGGGCGGACAATTACTGACAGACAATTTTAAACATGCTTCAAATGAAGATAACCCCTGCTTTACTGTATTCCTCCAAACTCTAGGGCCTCAGTGGGGTGCTCTTTGGGTACTCGAGCAGAAACAAAACGGTTTGCTGAGGGAAAGTCTGGCTTTGTCTTTATGTACTCCTAAGGACAGAGGTGGGCGTGCTCCTAAATCTAAGGCAAGAACACAATTCAGTCAGGAACTTTTTCTTCCTCATCTCTTAGCAACAGTCTTGGTGTAACTACTGTTATTTAAAGGCGATAGTTTAAGGGATACATGAGCATTTTCTTAGAATCCTACAGTACCCTTTCATCAGGCAATCTACATACCTGGCAAACAGTGATTTATCTACTTTTAAAAATGCCTTCCTACACTAAGTGTTCACTCAATATTCTTTCTCTTATCGGGTCTCCTCTAAAAATGGCCATGTGAGGAGTGTCTTAAGAATCTTCTATAATACTATTGAAGAAAGATAATTTAATTGAAGATAATTTAGAGTCATATAACAAATTACTCCCTCAGACACCAGGGCTCCCCAAAAAGTCGTGATTACTGATAAAACATTAAGTTTCTTTTTAATCAGTAAATGATCACCATTAACATTATTATAACTGTCAGGTAAAGAGTTATTCTCATTCATGGTTTTAGAAATAATTATCTTCCCTTTTGTTATCTACCTATCTGTACATATACTTACATAATATATATGGTACCCAGATGATATATATAATATATACTTTTATAAAATATGTGCAGAGTACATTTATATAACAAAACATATATTATATATAAATATGAAAATATGTGATTCTATGACATGAATATTTAATTTTAAGTATTTTTATTCTTTCTTTAAGTACTGCAAGTTCTAATAAGTCTTATAAAACCCATGGGCTTCAACATTATTTACTAATTACTTGATATTTATGTGTCAATATGTAGCCCAACATCATTTGCCATAGTACATGAAATATGCTTAGAATTATTTCTACATGATTAAAATTTGTTCAAGGGAATAGTAATATATATTTCCGGAGCATGTTAAGTTACATATGCTTTCTTACTTAGGCAGTAAAATGACCTAAATGATGGGAATTAAAATCCCCACTTCATAGATGAAGAAATTAAGGCATGGAGAGTTTATTTAACTTGCAAAAATTGTGTAGCTAATAAGTGACGGAGTTGTAAAATAAACATAAGCCTTCTGATTCCAAAGCCTACTGGTAACTATAGTTATATGGTCTCTCCTTAGTAAGGTATCAAGAAATTAGAGAAAGCACCAGAAACCAGCAATATCCACACATAGAAAAACACTGAAAGGATTAAGATTTAATAGAGACTCATGGAACAATTCAAAACTGTATTAAAATATATGAATTTAACAGTAAAATTGAAAAAATTCATAGAATTAAGCCATGGAGTTTATCCCTATTCCCAAATGCCTTATTGTTCTCAGGAACCTGCAATCTTTTTATTTTGTTATACCTGATGGAGTTTGCTACTCAAATTTACCAACATTCCTGCCTGCTGCCCAATAAAATCAATATGTCATGGCTACAAGTTAAATCAAAGGATTAATGTCCTATTAATTATATCACTATTTACCAATTCATCATGAAGTTTTCCATATTAATATCACCATATAAGATGGTGACCATAAATACTTAAAAATTACTACACTGTAAAGAGGCTTCCTGCCCATTAAGACGGCAAAGACTAATCAGATGACCTTCCTGAGCCTTTGGTGCTGGATTGTTTTGGTTTATATCCCAGATCTGCCACTCGTTGCCTGTGAGAAAAGCACTGCTGTTTGCTTTTCTTCATTTGTGAAATGGGGATAACAAATAGGACTTCTGCGATCCTAATTTGGCACACGGTAAGTCCATGTTAAGTGTTAGTGCTACCTCTATATCTATATCCATAAGTAAATCTCTGTATGAATAAAGAGCTCAGATCACATTTTGTGGATCAATTTTAAAAACTGTATGTAGGTTCAGCTGTGACGCAAAAGGAAAAAGTATTCCTACCCAACCACAAACTTCTTTAACCCCCACAGAGAAATTACAGATAAACAAGGTGGCATTTCAAATAGCAAATATAATTGTCTCTCTCAAACCTATAATCTCTAAAGTAATCTATACAATCTTTAATCAAAAACCTTCCTTTTCAATGTAACTCCATGGGAGTTTGGAGAAATAGACTGTATTCATTGGGTAAAAGATATAAACATCTGTGCAAGTTACTACTAAGACTTTTTTTAAATGTGAGAAAATTTCACCTTCTTGTAAAAGAAAGCTAAGAAGGAAGACAGTTAATAAAATCTGAAGTCTTTCTGACTCTTTGCTATCCTACTAAGCTGTGAGCTACTGGAATCTAGATATAGATAAAATTTTGATTCTCCGCCCTCGACAGAAAGAGATAAAACAGCACCATGTTGTAGAAACATAATGTGAGCCACAAATATGAGCCTCACATGTAATCTGAAATTTTCTAGTTGCCACATTAAAAAAGTAAAAAGAAACAGGTGAAAATAACTTTAATAACATACTTGATTTAAGCCAACATATCTAAATATTATCATTTCAACACATAATCTATATTAAAAAAATAAGATGCTTTTCATTCTTTCTTTCAAACTAGGTCTTCCAATTCCAGTGTGTATTTGTGGTTGTGGTAAATCTCAATTCAGACTAACTGCATTCAAGTGCTTCAATAGTGGCAAGTGGCTAGTGGCTACGGACACAGGAAAGCACAGATATAAAGGATTCTGAGGGCATTTGTTTATCCTTTTTACTAAATCTTACACCTCTTCCTCAAGAGCTAAAATGGGCTCAAGACAGCTATGGTAATTCGTACAATCTAGATAAATTAGCAAACTAACACATTCTATAATAGCTCATTTTTCCCCAACATTCAAAAATACAAATATATTTCAGTTAAAATAAAATAGATGAAATCACTTAGTCAAAAAAGTTTTTTTTTGTTTATTATGCGCTAAGTAAAAGTCTATAATAGCTCTTACCACTACTCTATAAATTTAAAAGCTTCTAGTATATCATACCTGCCAACATTCTTTTATTGAGGATCTCTTCCATACCTTTAAGGTAAATGAAATAGGTGAAATAATTAGATTTTGCCTATAATTTACTATCTATGGCATGCTTTTCTTTTACTGAACCAGTGATGAAACAGCACTGGTCTGATTTAATACTATAAATTCAGAACAAATGGGAAAGCATTAAATTCCGAAGTGCTTCTGGACCATTAACTTCCATGCTGATTTGACATGCACCATCGTACTCAGGCAACAGACTCAAGAATAAAACCTGTTCCTAAAGCAAACAGTACTTTATCTCATATCCCTCTGGGGTTCACGTCCTTAGGGCCACTGTGTACTCTTGTCTGGTATATTTGAATATCTTGAGAGGTACAGCACTAAAACTTACTTTATTAGTGAAACTCATTTTGCCAGGAAAAGAAGACTGACATAGAAGAGATTATAGAGGGAACAAAATTTTGGATAAGGCCCTTGTTTTCATTATTTAGCTGAAGAAAATTGTGGGTTATATACTCTTTCAAACCCTATGGTTTTTCTAAGGTACCAATAAAAGTGGTACCATTCATAACATGGACAGTGGTCTCTTTCATATATCGCCTATGGTCGCAACCTTAAGTGCCAAGCAGATGGTTGAAATCTGTTTTGTATAAAATGTGTGCTTTTTTCCCCCAACTGTGTTCTTTGTATTCATATTCAGCCTAGGTTTTAGCCATCAAAACACTGGCACTATGTCGATCATTAGCAGCATTTTAGACAACTGGCAACTAAGGTATTCACTGTTCTCCACAAAATGTTCAGCTAATATTTCCCAGATGTATAATTAAGGCAAAAGATCATCTTCTTAAATTGGTATCAGCACTTTGGATGGCTTCTGGATTTCAACAGATTATTTCAGTGGAAAACAATTTTATATCAAAAATAAGGGTTCTTTTTTTCAGATGTTTCTGCTTGCATGTAATACAAGTGCTCATGAAAAGAAATCTAGTAATTTGCCCAAGCGTCATCTACAGTCTAGGGAATAAGTAGCTAGCTAAGGCAACACCTCTCATGTCACTTCTACTATAAATTTCTATGATGTACTATATTTGTATTGATAAGTTTCTTGTAGTTATTTGAAATTTTATAATGTTCAAAGTATTTGTATAATACTTTAAAAAGCAATAAATGATATGTGACTTTTTTTACCTTAACAGAAAACTACTCTTTTTTCTTGTCCAATAATTTGTTCTATAAAATTATTTATTATAATGATTATACACAAATAAATGAATTTTAATTTGCATAGGTTTCAAAGCAAAGGGATAAGACAAGTTAGCAAATTCATTACTTAAATACTAGATATACTGATACTTCCAAAAACAGCAGTTAGTGTATCAGATTTCCTATATATAAAGTGGGAAGAGATCTTTCTTAAGATATTTTATTATTAACAGTCAGCTGTCAGAAGAAACTATAGCCATATTGCTGCTATTTAGGTATAAGTTACCTGGAATCAGTAATCATAAATGCATTTAAAACAATTATAGTTGTATTAACCACAAATTTAAAAAAAATAAATCATTTTTACAAGTATTGTTTTATATGATAAAGTTAATTTTCAACTAGCATGCTAGAATGTTATCAAACAAAAATATATAATTTTTATTGAAGTGCTGGTCATTTTATAGTTTCCAAAATGTCAAACCTGTTTTCAAACTTTGAATTCAGGAGCTTGTATTCAGACATATACAAATATTTTTTCTAAATTTTCTAAGTTTAAGATGAGTCATTAATGTTGAGGGATAAATAATATTACACTCATTTTAAAGTCCACTTTATAGATGCGTGGCTAAAACCCAAAGAATCTGAGTGACTTACGCATCACAAAGTTTTAATTCTTGATTTAGAAACTGTAGGAACATATGCCAACTTCGTACCTCAGTAATGCTGGATGATATAATATATTAGCAATGAGTCGTCCAACTGAATGATTTCCAGATTTTCTTACTTTTTTAAGAGTAGGATATTTGCACATTTCCCTTTGGCCCTTGTTTTACATGTAATTCTTGTTCAATAAGGCAGTTTTCTGTTTGTTTTTTACAACCTTTATATCTGTACCAGGAAAATAAAATAACACCAATTCTTTATTCCCAAAATCAAAATGACAGGAATATAATAAAATGGATATTGTAATTATCAATCAAATAATTTTAATATATTGCCAATTCTATTGTTATCCCAAATATATGAATCTATATTTAAAGCTTGTAACTAATTTATACTTCATGATACCATAGTTATATTTTCAAGGTATACATAATAAAGAAGGACCTTGCATATAGAATCAAAGATTATGTTGCTGATAGTATAACTACAAATTTTTTTAAACACTGGTTTAAAAAAACCATGCAATCTGCCGAATGCAGTTTATTACTAATATGTGAACCTTCTCCTCTGAGACAATATAACTTTGTAAATGCATCTTTCACTGGTTGTTCCTCTACTCCTTGCTTCATAGGATTCAGCATTTCTTTTCTTGAACTTGCCAACTATCAGCTGATGTATATTAGGTTGGCTGGACAAATTCTAATGATAGTAATTGTCTACTTTATTTTGACAATCACTTGAAATCTTTCTTTGGACTACCTGTTTGTAATCTTAGTTGATCATTCCATTTTCAAGTCATATGTTTTATTTTTTCATATAAAAACATATACTGTTTATAGACCCTGAGTTGTCCTAATGTCCTTTTTTTAAAATATTTTATCTTATCCTTATAAATAGATTTTCAGCACTTTGACCTAAAATGCCATCCTCATGCTTTTCATGTTACCCAAGAGTGTCTTGTTCAATAATCCAAATGTAATTTATTTTTCACAATACTTGTAATAGCTGAGGATGGTGATCTGATACACCTAAGAGTTTCAAATACATGAAAATATGAATCTTATCTTTGAAACATATAGCTTCAGAATAGTTCACAGCAAACCTGAGCACTTAATCCTACATAAGAATTATACATACTATTTAGATTTAAAATTCCCAAACTACGCTACGGTTACTTGTTCCTGCACACCACCACTCACTTGACAGGTAAGGAGAGCTGAGAAGTGGTTCCACATGTTAAAGTTTGTTATATGAGATACTCTGTCTACAACAAGCTACATAAATTCAAGAATTCTGACCACAATAGTAAAGAGCTAGGGATCTTCCAAATGTAGTTCAAAGTGATGAAATTTTGAGATTTTGAGAGAATTTAGAAATGATTCAGCCCATCTTTGCATTTCACAGATGCATACACTAAAACCCCAAACCTCTTCCCAAGCTGTAAGAAAGAACTAGAACTTAAGATCTTACTCCCAGCTAATAACACTTTCTATTATGGCACACTTCCCCCCCAAAACAGTGCTATTACTGGCAAATGTATAGTTTTACCAAAAAGGAGGAAATTTTTCTATGCTTCAGGAGTAAACACTCAAAATCCACAAAAGACTGTCCACTTTGTATGTATGCCTTAGGCCTCCAACACTCAACTTTCTCATCTCAATCTGAAATAGCAGAATTTACAAAAGCCAACAGCAACATACCCAACTTCTCAAATTCAAATTTTCCATTAAGTATGCATCACAATGCCACATTTAGATTTTTAAAGCTAGAAAACTGTTGTAAGTCCTTATAGCTGATGCCAAAGAAGTCTGTGTTACAAGTGAGAAAGTGGGAATGGATCTTGTTTGTATTTACATGCAATATTTCTTCCTTTCAAGATTTTCTTCCCAAAATTGCAGCTTCATCAGCATTTAGTAGGATTTATTCAAAATTCAATTACCCTTAAGGGAAAAAGTTTCTCCTGAATTCCAAACTTTTTTACATGTATGTGTATAGCTATTACATTCCCCCAAATCTTCACATAACTGTTCCTGACTCCCAATTATCCTTTAATTTACTTATAAAAGTCTATATATTCTGCTCCTTCACTCTAAATCTTTAAATTGCAATAAGAATCTCCTAGATACGATTTTCTTTTTCTAGGAAAATGCTTTTAAAGCATTAAACATCCCTAAATTGTTTTTAGGTCAAATTAGATCCATTTTATTTTTCCAGTAATGCTAAATTTTCAAGAAACAATTACATTGCCATATCCCATAATCCTTAAGGCTCTAAAAACAATATATTTTTCAGTTGCCTAAATTCTTGCCATGTTTAGAACTACAGGAAAAAGAAGTTCATGCCTCAGAAATAGCATTCATTATCTTTGTCCATTCTGAGGTCTTCTATTTGATTAATGGTACTTGGAATATTGCATAAAATTTTCTTCAAATCTTGATGACACTCTGGTAGAGATGATAATCTGAATCTGATATTGTATATTCAGCTATCACTCATTCGAACTCACAGTTGAATTAGTGAATGAATCAAAACTAATTTCATCACCAGGTCATTTCTTTCTCTACTAAAGAGTAAGAGCGCCATACGTTATTTAACAAATCTTCAACATATCTCTTGTAAAACAGATAAAGAAGGAGAAAAGAAAACTATTAACATGATTTATGTGACATCATCCTGCAAACTCTTTTCAAACATATTATGAAACTCAATAGCAAATAAAAAAGGAGGGAGGTGTTGAAACAAAGGGATAACAGGAAAGGAGTAAAAAAAGTCTTTGAACTTAGTAAAGTATTGCCCAACAAACTCTGGCCCAGGTAAATAACCAAAAGGAAGAGTTGTGGGCAAACAAGTAATACCTTAACTTAAGAATCAGAATTAAAATGGTTTGAAACAGTCTCATGCAACCTCTATTAACTGTATATAAAAAATTAATAGCATATATAAAGCATTCCTCTTTATTTTGTGTTCTTATGTGAATGCATATTTCTCATGTTCAGCATTTGTGTTTCTTTTTCACTGGATGCCCTTTCATTAGATAAATATGAGATTATTTAAAATGAAAAGTCAATAGATAAGGTGTGAAAGTTCTACAACCAGTTCTCAAACAATCTACCACCTTGGTATCTTCACCCTACTTAACATAAAAACAGAAAACCGAACCAAAATCAGTTCTCAAGTAAATGATTTACTATATTTCAAAATAAATTTTAATTAAAAATGTAGCAGGAAAACACCATTTGAATCTATGTCTTTCATTTACTACTAGATTTAAAAATGATCAACATGCAAAGCAGGTTAACCCTTCCCTTTCTTTTCTCAAAAATGTTCCTGAAGCCCTACAGGAGAGAACGCAACTTTTATGAAATTGCTGCTCAGTGTCCCAAATGACCTAACTCTCTTAAACTGTAAATAAAAATCTTACGAGGTTTTTAGGGTATCTTTTTGGGGCCCCTATGAGATGGTACTTCATTTCTTCAAAACAGATCTTTTCTCAGTGCATCTGATTCTTAGGTTTCAATGTGACAGAAATGATTGGGATGGGTAGAGCAGGCACATATGCATAGAATATAATAAATATGCATCTCTACAATAAGAAACATTAAAAATGAAGCTACTAATACATTTTTAAGATATATCATATCTTGTGTTTTTTAACATTTTCTTTTCTAACAAAAAAGCATTCTTTCAAAGATGTGAAAAGCAGAAATAGAAATGCTGTTACATATGAAAGTTTCAACAGATTTGCTTCCAGAAGCTTTTCTTTATAGTGTTCTTTTACCTACAGTGTATGTTGGCACTGGCAGGTAGCCCTAATTCGTTAGTAGCCAAATTATTTTTGTCCCTGAAGTACGAGAGATCTCCATAGCACATGAATGAGGCATGGTTTACTAGTTTACACACATTTTTATAACTCCAAGAAACCAAAACTCATTCACAAATGCTTTCATTTCAGCAAAGAGAAGGTCTACAGAATATCAGAGATATCTACTTTGAATTCCCAGTCCCTATTCTCCAGGAGAAAATGAAGAGGAAAAAATCTTACTCACTTCAATAGAGAACTTGGTCTTCAATGCAAGAAAAATAAACAGCTTTCTATTTGCCATACTCCACATTTCAATTAAGTCAAAATATTGCAGTATAAAGAATTAAGGAAAAAAACATTATATTTTAGTAATAAACCTAAATATGCCCACGTCAAAATGCATCACCACGGCATAGTAGTTTTAGGTAATGTGGTTCACAATAACTAGCATCCTTACACTGCATGATCACCAGCTACATTTATATATTGCTGCACCACCTTCACTAAGTTAGAGAGAAAAAACAGGAAGATGAAATAAGCAACACTTAGAAATAAACATATAACACGAGTGATGATTCAGCCATAGCAAAAGAAAAAAAAAAATCTCTGAATTTTAAGGCCAAGACAAAACTCTAGAGCCAAGTGTCTGAAATGTTACTTAGATAAAAGAAAGAAAGATCTGAAATACAATAAGTCAAGTTCAGGTTTGAATGGATTAAAGGTTAGACACTGATTTCAAATGTCTATGAACATCCACAAGCTTTTGTTTTTAATTTTCATTTTGTCATGTTTTACGGATAAAAAAGTCCTTAAACTACCTTGTAATAGAATAATTGCTTTCAAGCTGGGTGACAAAAGGGCATAATGACCGGAAAAATGATACAAAAGAAACAGAAAAAGCATGTTAACAAGTTTATCAACAAACCTGGGTAATTCTCATCAAGTACAGATTAAGGTTCAGTGGTTCCAAACTGGCAGCATTCAAGTTGGGTTCATATTTGGGTTTTTTGTTTTGTTTGTTTTTTTAAACCACCTGTCCTAAAACGACATTGTTTATGCTAATTATCTTTGTTTATGCCACAATCCTGTTTGTTTACTACATTCTTTTAAAATACCATATCCCTATAAACAGTTCTCACCAGAATTCTTCTAAATCTTGTTTCGGTCTGGTCCTTCTCGGCAGCCCACTGAGCAGAACGCAGTTCTACAATGAAGGCGCAAGAGCTGGGAGCAACTTGGAGCCTCTGCCTCCTCAGGCTGGCAAAGGCAGGGAGTACTGCTGAGGTTTGACTCAGACTCAACGGTGAAGGATACTGAACATGTAGAAATGCAAAACTCCCCTATTGGACAAGCAGAACCATACGCCACTGTATCTCCAGAGGAGATGTCTAAACTCTCAACTAGTAAGTGAAGAGAAGAATAGATAATACTAAGAGGAAGGGAGTGCAGTTTCCAAACTGCAGGAGAAAACGCACAGGGTAAAAAAAGATAGAAAAAAGATCTTCTCCTCAGCTGTTATCAGTTCCTGATTAATATGAGGGAATATATAGCATTCCCTTAAAGGATGTTCAAATAAGCACTGTTCACTTAAGCAAAAGAATATCAGTCTTTACATTTTTTCTTCTCTAGCAAAACGACTTAATCATCTATGTAACAAACACTATGTTAACAATACCACTACATGTATAAACATTCAAATTTTGTGTTTAATAGAAATGATGATGATATTAATTGATGGAAAGAAGGATAGAATGAATGAAGCAAGGAAGAACTTGCTATGTTTTAGTTCATTTGTGGTTCAACAAAATGTTTCCATTAGAAGGGCGGTATTTCAGGTTATGGTGAAATCTATGGACATCTTTTTATCTGATTGCCATCATCTGAGTCAGAGACATGACATATTAAACTATATGTGAATTAGTACAAGAGAAACATATTGGTTTATTTCCCATCCTATTAGTTCACCTCATTGAAATTATAGAAGGAAACAAAAATCCATCAGTTATCTATGAAAAGGATGTGTTCAATCTACACAATACATATCTGCATTATGCATATATACTCATTAGGAGACTGGAGAATTGACAGTGGAAACAATAGACAATAAAATTCAGACTTTTCTATGAATGTAATTTTGTTTTTTGAATGCATTATAAATGTAATTCATTTGAAATAGCTTCCAGCCCTGTGGAGGAGTAATGTGCTAAAGTATTAGAACAGGACTTACTATTTGCCTCTCAGGTATGATGCGTGTATTTTAGTTAAAAACTCCCTAAGAACAGGTAAATGCTTTATTGTATGTTTATTATAATTGAGGAATATAAGAAAAGAACACACCAATATGTGAAGTAATCATAACATTCACACATTTCTATGTCTATTAACCTGCTACACACTGAGCAGTATACGTTGCCACCTGATTTAACCCTTCATTGTCCTTGGTGATCAGTCAGGTCTCCTGCTAAACCTTTAGGACAGTACTCCCATGTGGGTGTGATTGAAGTGCAGTTTGTCCACTGCTTCATGCAAGCTGCATGCCAAGCTAATATTTCAGCTAAGTTAACTTGCAGCTTATTGAGAAGGTGATTAAAATGTATAATCACTGATAGGCACCTTTTCCTCTACAGAGTATAAGTACATAAAAATAATAAAATGAACAAAGGCAAATATCAGAACACCCTGAAAACTTAATATCAAAGTTACAGGTTTACAGTTGCCATTAAGTGACAGAATGTGAACAGGTAAGTTCCCTTTGACTCACAGCTAGAGATTACCTGCTAATTTGAATGTGCTTATCACATGAGAACAATGACTTTTTTTAAAGATTCTAATTAAATCATATAAATCTGTCTAGGTTATAAATATTTTATTAATATCGCCGAACTTTAGGTAATTAAAGTAATGTAAATGTCAGAGTTATTCTTATAGACCGCTAATAGTAATTTGTCATGGTAGTTTAACAAATGAGTTTCTCGCAATACCTGATGTATATGTATTTCTTCAGAAAAACACTTAAAAGTTTATTAATGTGAAAAAAATTATCTTTAGTCAATATGACCACAAATAACTATGACAGCAAATCATATAAGGCAAATACGTTAAATTTTCATTAGAGAAGGTTGTACTCTTGTAGCGTTATCTCCAGCATGGAGAAACTAGGCAGCCTGTTGTCTGCACCCGTTTTGAGAGAAGCAGCCACATAGGTGATACTATGAACTTCATGTGCTGCCTCCTAGGACATTCAATACCATTTTTTCTATTTATTATCAAACTTTTTCTTAAGCAATCATCTTCCACTCACGTTTTATTTAAGCCTCTAACATAGAGCAATTAGAAAGTGACAAGTAGCTTACTCATAACACTATCATCATTATCAAATAAAATGAATAATCAAAAAATGAACAGAATACTGACAGTACCAATGTTACTTTCTTTTAATTTATCCAAAACAAATATTGATATTTAAAGCAGATTTTAAATATTTTCACTTTAGAAATATGAATAAATAAATGGAATTCTTAAAGGACAAATCTTAACTCATAATTTATTTTTTATTTTCAATAAATATATGATTTCACTGTCTTCTTTTAAAATTTGTAGGAGAGTTCATGCGTTCATTCTAATGACGCTTTTAGCAAGATTTAGAGCATGTTGCCAATGATGTCGCCTCTAAACTGTATGACCTAAAAGACTTTGCTTACAAACAATTCCTTAGAACATACTTCGCCTATTCACCTCCCACCTGAGATTGTGTTTTTCATTAGTCATAACCAGTTATGACAATAATGCTTGAAAATAAAAATAAAATATTTCAATTCCTTTACTTCTCAGAATCACTGTTTAATTTGCTCTACCTCCTGAATGTTTTTAAACAGACAATGAAACTGTTACTAGAGCTGAATTACTTAACTGCTTATTAGACTGACAGTATTGACCATGTACATTTCCAGGGCTAATAACACACAAAACACAAATCTAAATTCAAATGTTTACTCTGATATTTAAGTTTTGAATATTCCTTAAAGTTCCAACTAGTCTACAGGTTGCACAGAATAACAGAAGGTAAACACAGCTCTACCAATTAAATTAGAAAAAAAGATCACATAAAACTTCCAAAATACATTACCCCCTAGCAACTTGTTTATATCCTCTAGAGCAAAGTTCTCTATTTTATAAATAAATTTTGAAGTCTTCTTTTCAGATTTCTGACTAAGTTTGAGTGAACAACTCATCTATAACAGGTGAATAAATAGAATAAAAATTAGCACTTGATTGAAATAACCTACTTATTTAAAGAAGGTTGCAAATATTTGAAAAGGGAAACATAACTGACTATGATATTATAGTTATAAAATATTTACTTCCTTTGGAGAATATAAATATTCAATATTGAAACTGCAAGATATATACTCTATGTGGGTAACTATATGTGTATGTATACACACACACACACACACACACACGCTCACCCACACAAATTGAATGTAAACTAGTAATGATTTACTGAGATTTTTGTATATATATTACCAAGTATAACCACAGGGGAAATTATTAAGAAATTGTATATTATATGACAGTTTTCAAAATTATTTTAGCTGCTAATATTTACAAATATGCTGCCTATACTAACAACTCTATTGATTATCACTTGCTTATTTAATTAGCCAGTTAGAAAAGCATGCCTCTGGGTGCCCAAAAAAAATTAAAAAAAGAAAAGAAAAAGAAAAAAAAAAGAAAATCTCACCAGGAGGAAAAAAATCGTTAAAAGATTTTACCATCAGAATAGGAGGGGAAAGTTTAGTTTAAAAAGAGATAACTAAAAAAATACAAATAAAGTTCACAGCAGGAAAGCTTGCCTATATAGAGAAATAGGCTACAGCCTGTTAATGTGTAACTACCTTTTTATAAGAACAGTCTGTTAACACGCTTAAGAATCAGACTCGGAGTTTTATTTCCAGAGAGTATAGAGTTGAAGAATACTGTTATTTAAGTGCTACTCTGCGCACATGCTGGAAAACTTACTGTGGTGTATTAACAAACTGCTACATTAAGCAATAGTATGTTCCAATATTAATAACTACAACATCTACATATGAAATCAGCTATATTTGCAAACAAAACCTTCTTTAAAGAGTTAATATATAGAACTTTGAAGAGATAAATTCAAACTATTAAGAAAGCGCAATCATTCACTGGAATTATCTAGTGAGGATTCACCTTAATTTAAAAAAAAAAAAAGACGAGGAGGAAATGAAAGAAAGAAGACAGTATTAAAGTATATATGTTGGCTATTTTACTTTCTTCCTTGATCTGATAATGGCTTCTCTAATATTTGGTCACATTCAAGTATTATTTTATTCTCAATATCCTTCTCTTCTATTGCTTTATTCTAGAATGTTTTAATCTTTGTCCTTTCTTTTTTCATCTTTTCATATCAAATTCAGTTGTTTGAGCGATGAACAGCTTGACTTAGCATATTTTTAACCAGCTGGTCTAGCACCTAGCTTGCATTGCATAGTCAGATACAACAAATGTTTATACAGAAGGTAGCTTTCATGAAATTGAAAAAAAAAAAGCCAGGGTATCATGCATCCTGGCTTTTTTTAGCTATTTTTTTTTAATTCACCATACAGAATACAAAGTTTGAATTCTTTTTAATGGCAAACAAAATTCTATTTATAGTTCTAAAAATGAACTCATGCTGGGATAAGAACTCAAATTTAAAAATTGCAATGTGTACTTATAGGAACAGTAAGAGGGCTAAAATTCTTTCAAAGCCCTGCTTACTTGAATGACATCAAATGAAAGGATATTGCACATATTTCTCCAAATAGGTACTACTTAATAACAAATACACTTATTCCCATCATAGCAAAAGGAGAACATGGAGTAAATCACAATTTACTTTAAGACAGCTAGTGCAAAAAGTGGCCACTAAAACTTAGAAAGAGATCATCACTATTCCCCCCGTTTTTGACATTTCAAAAGTAATCTACTAATAGAGTGTTATGATGTTAAATATTCTTTTAAAAGAATCTGCTCTCTTATATCAACAAAAGGTCATGTGCTTTACTGAGTAGCTTCCAAAGTTTTACGGAAGAATCAAATAGGAACTTATAGTCTCCGTTTAACCACCACTAAAATCTTCTGTCATCCCAGCAATTGCCAGACAGAGATGTTGAAAATGGTTAACACTCTGCACAAAAGCATTTTAAAAGGTGTAGAAGGGAAGGAAAATATCAATGAAGGAAGAAAGTAAGAGAGTGAATGAGAAAGAGAAAAGCTGCGAGCAGAGGGTGGGGGGAGAGATGCTTAATGTTCATTTAATTTCCTGTTATAGGACGCAACCTAAAAACACTGAAATCTCAGAGACTTTACAAATCAGTTCAATTGGGTCCGGGCAATCACCGCAAAAATCAGCTAACAAGATTGCAGAAACACTGGCTAAAGGCTTTTCTAACAAACAGGGGAGCATCTTCCAACTGATTCAGAGACGACTGTAAAAGGGGAGAGTTGTACTTCAATATATCAGGGGGTAAAAACTGTACTCACCTTTCAAACTCCTGAGGTAAATCAGGGTCAGTAAGCATGCTGGAAAAGCACAATTTCCCTTTGTCACAGCAGCCACCTATGATCGTCTCCAACTGAACCTGTCAAGTGAGTCCAAACCTTCTGAACCAATTGATTTTCTCTCTCTCTCTCCCTCTCTCTCTCTCCCTCTCTCTCTCTGTCTCAATCTCTCTCTCTCTTCCCCCTCTCCCCCCTCCCTTTCCTAGGACTCCTTGACCAGTCTCTTAAAGGGGTAGCGCACTTCCAGCAGCGGGGTCTGGCTGCTCCCCCTGCACGGAGCGGCACGCTCTCTCAGGCTGCAAAGCTCTAGACAACCTCAGGATGCCTGTCCTTTCCTTTTAATTCTCTCTTCTAGACATCACCGAATGTGAGAAGTCAACTCATTTAACACATCTCCCATACTCTCCTCTAAATAACATAAGTCCTCTCCTGCTCTCTCTCTCTGTCATATACATACACCAGTAGGATTTTTTAAAATGCATTTGCTGCTGACTAAAAGAGAAATCTGTATACTAGCAGAATTGATTAAACTGCATTATTAACTTATGAAGCAAAGAAATGATAGTAATCACATTTTACACAAAGAATTGTTAGTCCTTCTCACCCCTTTCTGGGCTCTCTAGAGCACACACGGAAACGCACACACACATACACATACACACTCACACACAACAATCAGGCATTGTTCTGAGGGAAGAAAAGCAACTTTGACAGATTGAAATATAGCAGAGGCCCCTTCAAGGAAACCTGTAAACAACTTGTCACTCACTCTGTCGGTCTCACTGTTAGCTCCTGCTTTCCACAAAGTGGTGCGAACGTCCTGGCAACCCAACCAAAGTTTCCTCAGCTCCAAACTCCATAAAACACGACGTGCGATGTGGAGGGGAATAGGTATCCACATGCCAAAATAATACGCGCACACAAACACACACACCCACGAGGGGACAAAAAGCACCAGCCAAACACCCAAAAATGAAAACAAAAAGATGGGACTCAGAAACTGTCCTGCTTGGGATCGCTGAGGTCAGGGGTAGGAAGCGCTCCCCTGGCTGTGGGTCTCTTTAATTTCCTCTGCCCAAGCAGCCACAGATAACAAGGTGGACAAACTATGGCTTTACAGATCCTGAGCTGGCTGGCAAGGCACAGCCTCCATAGCAGTTCCAATTATCTAGATAAAAATCTGGCAGGCGAGGAAGGTAATCAGGTAATGTACCTTTGACATGAAATGACAGAGGCACATGCACACACAGACACTTACACAGACACGCATGCAGAGATGGTGGCTGCCCCGTGCACTGCAGCATCTGGTCAGGGAGTAAGCACACACTCACCAACACGAGATAGTGTGCATTCTTCACACACACACACACACACACACACACTCAGTCACACACGCTCTCCACTCCTACTGGGAGGGTTCATTCTGCACAAAAGGCTACATTACAGAGCCCGCCCCAATAAGGGAAAGAGAGAAAAAAAAGCCTTCCATTGTTGAGAGGGCAGGTCAGTTGATTAGATTTTCTGTGGAGAATTCCACGAGGAAATTCCCTTCAAAGCCGAAGTGATTAACTGGGGGCTATTCTGGAAATGGAGCAGACAATGGCTCAATAGTCTGCACAGCCAATGTCCAGGCTGGCACTGAACTCACTTTAAAAAAAAATAAAAGCCAGACTCCCTGTTCTTTTCCACACATTCCCCCCCAACCCCCTCCACTCCTTCCAACTTCCCCTCCCAATTCCTTTTATTTTGCAGCTGGACAACATTAAGGGCCTTTAAAACCACAAGGGTTGACCCCACAGCAGTTTGATTAGGTCCCACTTTTTTTCCCTGGCGACAGGCAGACAGTAAGTTTACTTTCTTAGACATACGCAATGTGGCACCATACACATATTCCAAATATCAAGATCAATTATTAACCTTCCAATATTAATAAATTTATTATTCAATCAAAGCTTATAAATTTTTTGACAAAGTTGATAATAACTTCATAATGAGAGCCATCATTTACCGGGTATCCTAAAAATAAATGTATGTCTACTACAAAATCAATGTGGAATAAGATTTAAGCATGTCACTATGGAGTTAAGACACTAACAAAACACAGAATTATGACCCACCCTGAAAAAGCTGTTAAGAAGGGATGTGGCAAAAATGACTTGATGCTGACATGATTTTCATTTTCAGCAGTTGGGGAAGGGGGAAGGATATTACTCACTATTCTTTCTTGTCGTTAGCCTCAAATTATTTTTTATTACAGCAACAACCCACTCCTACATAGAAAAATGAGAAAATTATTGTATTTATTTGAAATATCTTTTTTTCAGCCCTTCTGAGACCTACAATCTGATACTCTCTAATTAATAAAGTATACGAAAAATACATGTTTTCTATTGTTAATATTGTTTATGGGAATTAGGGAATGGTAGCTGCATGACTATTGAATGCCCTTTAAAAATAGTTTTTGTAAAAAAATTTCTAATTAGAGAATCTTGTTTCCTCTTATATAAATAGAGAAAAATGAAGAAGGAGGGAGGTAAGTTACAGGGGCAATGGGAGCTGGAGTCAGGAAAAGGAGGAGGCAGTGAGGAGAGGATGCAGGGAGAGCACAAGGAGACATAGTGGCAGCATAAAGATAGAAACAAAGATAATGGCCATAAGGCAGGATGCTGAGATCCGTATGGTCCCAGCTGCTGTCTTGCTACAGCTAGTACCTCTGGTTGTTTCTCTGAAACTCTAATCCAGAAGGTCAGCAGAGCAGGTAGGAAAGAGAGTATGAGTGTTTGAGGCCAACTATAATATAATAAAAAGATGCTCATATCAGAATCTTCCTTGTCTTTGGTTCTGTTTTTATAGACACTTAATATACATATGTGTAAGTGCACATATGCCAAATAAACACAAAGCATGCACAGGAAAATAGTAAATGGTTTGGAAGTCAGTTTAAGACCTCAACATATAAACATTACTGTAGCCATTCAAACACAAATTATTTCTTGCACAATCATCCCTGCTGAACGATTTGAAACAAAGTAGGAACTAGACAGAAAATTTGCCAATAATAATAATGATCATTTTAATAATGGTATTTTGAAGTAGTGGAACTGTCAAGCTAATAAGGCATTTTGTTCACATAGATTAGCTCATGGATCATATGCAGCACCAAAGAAAGGGGTTATGTATACCCCTAAGTTCCCCAGTGCTTAAACTTGGGCAAAAGGAATTTAAAGTCATACAACTGGTTAGTGGCCCATTCGTTACTTGAAGCCAGATCTTATTTTGCTTGTGACACCATAACACAGAATAAAATAACACTCCAGAATTTATAGCTGAATGAAAATCCCAAGAAGGTACTCACTTTTTAAGTGACATAAAAGGCTTTCAAATAATTGCTAATGAAATTAAATTTGATATAATCTCATTGGCATGAAGTTAGTACTGTATTTGATGGTTGAATGGAATAAATATTTTTAAATGTAGCTCTCTCGGCCATAAAAGTTTTCTTTCATTTGAATTCTATATTACAAATTAGAATTTCTATCAGATTTAGAATGTCAGCCAAAGAGGAGGCAGTTCCAAAATGTTCTCATCAAATCTTATCATTGGCAATTTCATTAAAGAATTGAATTGATCTAATTGATCCATGATGTATGGGTACATTGCTATTATAAACTATTTTACATTAAATGTTAAAATGTTTAAATATTAATCATTAATGATTACCATATAATATGTGTTAAATAAAATCATATTCTTTATCAATTACCTAAAAAATTTAACATAGTCAATTGGTTATGTATTTGTATTCTCTACATAGGAATTAACATTTGAATGTGATTTTGCTATACTATTATAAGCAGATCTCCAGTAGGTTTCATAATATATGTAGATCAAGATACACTTTAGCATTCACTAAACATCTATTAAATGCTTACCAATCTATTAAGTACTATGACTTTAAAAAAAGAATTCAAGGAAAATTTGTAAAAAATCTAATATATATGATCAAAATCCAAATTAATTGTCTCATGCCCAAACCCTCTAAAGCAAATACATTAAGAAAAGTTACAACCAAAATAAATAAGCAAGCAAACAGAAAACAATGATGAGAACTTAATTGAGTAATAATTAAATTAGTGGGAAATATGAAAATGATCTACAAATGCAAATATAAAAATATAAACACATCTTCCAAGAAGACCAGAGCACAGACTACAACATAAACCCATTAAAAATTATTTTTCATTGAATGAGTCTCTTTGACACTGCTGCATTAGTATTATGGAAAACGGAATGAACCTGGAAAAGTGCTTTTGAACTCCCGTTGTTTCCATTGCAAATGTAAACAGGAGGCTCACACAGGCTAAGGAAATGTAAGATATGCAACTGAATGCTGCTGGAAAGTTCTTAAAGAGAATACAGGAACTTTTAAGACCATAAACAGATTATTTCCAAATTTCACCTCTTACAGGTATGGTTTCAAGCAAGCATTTTCGTATCTCTCTCATTTAAAAGGAAGTATTTCTGTTCCCATGTTTAAAGAGTATTGTAAACATTTTCTATTTTAATAACTGAAATTGAAATATGTGGTCACAGATATAGATTATACTTCAATATTTGATATATGTTCCTACCATCAATCTTTAGTTTTTTCATTTTATGGAATTTGAAATGCTATTTTTGAGAAATGAAACATTGAGTGTTACAATCACAATGAATTAAAGCAGATCAGCGTCAGACGGTACAAAATTGCACTGAATTAACCTGACAAAGAGGCATTAAGAAAATGTTCACCTATTTTTTTTCTCCTCATTGTTTTATTCTCCTTACTTTGTCACAAAAACATTAAAAAAGAATCTTCCACTTTCAAAAAAAAAAAGATCATTGACCTAATATGTGTAGCTTAAAACTTTTAGTCTTGCAATTGGAAAACTTCAGAAAAACACCTAAGAAAGTCAATAGCCTATCTTTTTAATTTTTAATTTATTTTTAACTTTATTTTATTGTTGACGCTATTACATGTGTCTCCATCCCCACATTTTGCCCACCTCCCCCAAGCCCCCATCCCCTTCTCTCTGGCTTTAACCTTCTTTTATCTAGTCCCTTCCTCCCCGCCTCCCCTCTGACACCTATTTTCTTTTTTAAATACCTAAACTTCAATTCTCGACAACATTTATGCCAGAGAATTGGTGCATAAGTCTACTTACGGTATTGTCAGTTAATTAGTTACTTAGTTAATTAGAATATAAATATTAATTGTCCTCAAGTCACATTTTTGACCAACTAGTGTTATTCAAGAACAAATTAAAAATGTATTCACTTTAGACACTCTAGTGTCATAATTTTCTGAAAGAGATGTTGACATTCTCAGTAATATCTCCCCCTGATTGATATCTTACTCTTTATTACCTTCAGAATAATTTGAAGAAATTAAAATATAAAATATTTCATTTTTTAGGTCTTTCTACCATCACTGTGATGCATACAAAATAAAACTATCTCATTTAATAATCAAAACAACAACAGGAGATAGTAGTTGTATTATCCCAAGTAACAATGAGGAAACTGAGGATTATAAAAAGAAGTTAATTGATTTGTCTGAGGCCCCAAAACTAGTAAGTGCACATGGGGAAACCAAAGATATGAAATCTTCTCTCCAAAGTTCTCATAAGGCACTGAATGCTAATTTATCTCAAAAATTGTTTAATAGCAATTAAATATCAAGTACAAGGGAAGTACTTAATAATTATGCTATAATGCTAAGTGAATGACCAAACTTTGGACAAAGTTAGGTTGATTGTCCCATCCTGACAAGTAAGTTGATATAAAAGTTGATTTTTATATAGCATTAAGAAATTTAAGAAATTACTCATCACATTTTTGGTGATCATAAATGCAAAACTTAACAGAAATAATATAATTTGGCTCTCTATTAAAATAATTTCTAGCCCTGGCTGGTGTAGCTCAGTGGATTGAGTGCGGGCTGCGAACCAAAGGGTCGCCGGTTCAATTCCCAGTCAGGGCACATGCCCGGGTTGCAGGCCAGGTTCCCGGCTGGGGCCACGTGAGAGGCAACCACACATTGATGTTTCTCTACCTCTCTTTCTCCCTTCCATTCTGTCTAAAAATAAATAAATAAAATCTTAAAAAATAAAAATAAAATAAAATAATTTCTAAATATTCCCTTCCTTATTATGATTACACTTTTGGAATCTGAGGTACAAATACCTGTTTCCTAGTCCCCATGTTACTACTTTGCAATGGAATATCTATCTTACAGAAAGAATCATTTCAGGCAAAGAGTATCTATTAGGAAGATAAGACCAACTGCACTTACACTTTTATTATTTTTACTCATTACACAACCATCTCTCCTTGTGATAAGTAGTGATGTTTAATGGCTGTCAGCTCATGGGGATGAGAAAAACATGAACCAATCACTCAAGTGGTAAAACTCAGAAGATACCAAGTGAGGAAAATATCCATATAACCTATAAGAAAAGAAGCCATTCAAATGGGATCATATATTTAAAAAGTGTCCTTGGCTATGCAGCCCTTGGCCCATTTTTTTTTAAAATAATATTTTGGTCACTTTCATCACTGACAGCTGCTTGCTCTCAATGAGTGCTCCTTCACTTTTTTTTTTTTTAAGATTTTATTTATTTATTTTCAGAGAGAGGAGAAGGGAGGGAGAAAGAGCAATGTATGGTTGCCTCTCACATGGCCCTCATTGGGAACCTGGCCCGCAACCCAGGCATGTGCCCTGACTGGGAATCGAACTGGGACCCTCTGGTTCCCAGCCCGCGCTCAATCCACTGAGCTACACCAGCTGGGCAGCCCTTGGCCCATTTTTAAATCAGGTTGGTTGTTTTTTTGGTGTTGAGTTTTATAAGTTCTTTATAAATTTTGGATATTAACCCCTTATCAGATGTATCAGTGAATATATTCTCCTATTCTGTGGGTTGCCTTATTATTTTGTTCATGTTTTTCTTTGCTGGACAAAATCTTCATAGTTTGATGTAGTACCATTTGTTTATTTTTTCTTTTGTTTCTCCAAGGAGGACATACAGATGGCCAATAGACATATGAAAAGATGCTCAATGTCACTAATCATCAGAGAAATGCAAATTAAAACTGCAATGAGATAACATCTTACACCTGTCAGAATAGCTATCATTAATAAATCAACAAACAAGTGCTGGTGAGGATGTGGAGAATGGGGGACCCTTTTGCACTGCTGGAGGGAATGCAAAGTGGTGCAGCCACTGTGGAAAGCAGTATGGGGTTTTCTCAAAAAATTAAAACTGGATCTGCCTTTTAACCCAGCAACCCCCCTTCTGGGAATACATCTGAAGGAAACCAAAACACTACTTTGAAAGAACAGAACAACATTTATGTCCATGGCAGCATTATTTACAATCACCAAGATATGGAAGAAGTCCAAGGGCCCCCCAGTAGATGAGTGGATAAAACAGCTATGAGATATTTACACAATGGAATGCTACTTGGTTGTAAAAAAAACAGAATATTTTACCCTTTGTGACAGTATGGATGAACCTGGATAACATTATGCTAAGTGAAATAAGCCAGTCATAGAAAGACAAATGCCATATGATTTCACTCATAAGTGGAAATCTAATGAACAAACTGAACTAACAAGCAAAATAGAGACAGACTCATAGATAGAGAGCAGGATGACAGCTAAAGGGGAGGAGGTTAGGGGATAGAGGGACTGAGCAAAAAGGGAAAGACCCATGGACATGGGCAACAGTGTGGTGATTGTCAGGGGGAGGAGGGTAAAAGGTCAGTAAATGGTAATAGAAAAAATACAAAAACATTTAAAAATAAAAATAGTAATTAAAAAAACACATCTGGGGGAAAAAAGTGTTTTTGGCTCCCAAAAAGTAATTTCTCAACCTGGAAATACATCCACGGAGCACACTACCCCGGCATTTTATTGTAAATGAGACAACAGCACAGGGAGTAGCTGCGCCATGACGTTGCTAAACACGGCTTGGAGTCTTACTTATTATGTTATTTCTGCAAAATATTTTAGTACACATCTTTCAGCAAACTTTTCCCACGGTAGATGTATATATTTCTTGATACTAATTAATTAGAGCAGAAATACAAGCTTAAACTGGGTAAAGTATGAAACCATTTGGACACTTAGCTTCATTTTTAAGTTGATTATACTTGTGTATTCTCTATATCCTCCTGTGAGTCTACGGCCATACCACCCTGAATGCCACCGATCTCGTCTATATTCTCCTGTGATAGCTTACTGAGTGACAAATAAATCTTATTCATAGTAAACGAAAATGTTGCCCCTTAACAATGTTCAGTGTACTTCTGTCTAGAATAGCACAGAGAGAATTATGACTAAGGAAGTTAGGAGGCCTGTGCTCTAAACTAGGAGTCCCTACCCTCCAAGCCATGGACCAGTGCAGGTCTGTGGCCTGTTAGGAAAGGGCCTGGAGGGAAGGTCGCCTGAGCTCCACCTCCAGTCTCCATCCTCCCAGCCCCTCACCTGGTCCACAGCAGGAGGTGAGTGGCAGGTGAGGGACAGCAAGCAAGTGAGGCTTGCCTCAGCTCCGCCTCCTGCCCCCTCCTCCTTGTCTCTGGGAAAACCAGTCCCTCTGCCAAAAAGGTTGGGGACCCTGCTCTAAAGAGAGCCTGTATTTCTTCCTAACTAGTCATGCGGTCTCGCCTAAGGCTAACATCTCAGGAAAGATGAATGTTAAGGTCCCTTTTCACTCTCAAATTCTGATTCAATAACTGCTTCCTTGATGAGTCAATTTATAATTTGTAAAATAAATTTCTTACCTGTTTCACTTTTAAACCAGTTACATAGGGTTTTTAAAACTTTTAAGATTTGTCCTTGTAGTCTTTTTAACCCTTTAAAGTATGTCATAACTACATTCACACATATATAAGATGATAAGGAAAATAAATATTTTATTGATTAAAGTTCATTCAGCTAAGTTCTATTAAATTAAAATGATCAGGAGAACTTGGTCACAAAAAAGACCATGTTTTCAAAAGAACTAATTTTATAACTGATATAATCTATTTGTAAATCTGAAAAATTTGTGTGCTTGAATTTTCAAGTCACAACTTTTGTTTTCTCTAACTACAATGACATTTATTAGTATTACCTAATTCATAAGGGAATTAAAAGCAGTTCATTACTATATTGAACATGTCACATGTGTGTGATGACAGTGACTGGCGTGTCGGGAGAAATAAATGCAAAGTCTGCTGTTATCCAGAATTTCAAAATACAAATGAGAAACTCAAAGACAGACTAAAAAGTTGAAATGTTAGAAATCCTGACAGGCAAATTGTATTCAAGAAAGCCTACTTTTTAAAATGAATTTTGTGAACACTCTATAGAACTCCTGCCAAATAACATCTTTTTTTAATGTTATTGTTAAAAATTACTTACTGTCATAATATAGAGAGCAATTCATTAATACTATCCACAGGGTAAAAAATGCAAGAAAACAGACTTTACCAAAGTAATGAATTCATTCAATTACTCAACAAATACATTTAGAAACCTTAATCTATACTTGCACTGTAAGCCATCTATATATTAAGATTCTATTGTGTATACTGCATACTTTCATAAAATGGAAAAAAAGATAAATTAGTGCCAATTTACAAATATTAATGGTATCAAATGACACATTAGTATTTAAAGACACTTAAATATTAATTAACTCTAAAAATTATGGGTCTATAATTAGAAACATTTATTTTTAAAATTTGCTTCAAGTCAAGGCATAGACTAAAGCATGACAAGCATTTGTTAGTTATGATGGCATCCTAAGCACATCTTTAAAAATATATCTATGTCTATGTCCTTCCTGGTTTGTGGCCCATTTACTCTTAATATATCCATCACATAAACACCAAAAATTCTAAATGACAAAAAGCACCGTAAACAAATCAGAAGACATGGAACAAGTTGGAAAAAAATATATGTCTCCACAATATATAAAGAGCTCTTTGAAATCAATAAGAAAATATAAGAGTAAAACAGAAAAATAAGTTGTTCAAAGAAAATAAGAATGATTCTCAAACAAAAGAATGATGCTTAGCATCCTTTAGTGACATGCAATTTACAACTACAATGTGATAACCATTTTTTAACCTATCATCTTGGCAAAAAATCAAAACTTGGATTAACATTTTATATTAAATTGTACTATTTATTCATAAATAATTTCTTATCTCTCTCGCTATACTGCCCTGCTGATGGAATTTATTTTCCATTCCATTAACTTTATCTTAGTCATATAACTGTTTGATTTAGCTCAGCCACCTTACCTTGTTCCTGTCTTCCACCATGAAATAATGTATCCTAGATAGAGCCTATTCCTTCAGCCTGGGTCCTCCAATGAGAAGAAACATGGAGCAAATTTTTCAATGTGAGTCCACTGTTTTTTTTTTTTTAATATATAAGTATACATAAATTAAATTATTCAAATACACATCTAATTAAACTAAAATCTTTCCAATCATTACCCACCAACTATATACCATATTTCCCAAATTCAGATAATCAGACCCAACATATTTTTGGAGGCCTATAATTAATGTGTGATTTTTTTATTTATTAAAAAGTATTTTACCTGCTTGGAAAAAAGATTCCCATTTTTAACAATAATCCTCAATTTAAAGATATTTTCATAGAATATAATTTTCTTTTCTGGAATAAGCATTCCTTTAAAAAAATTCAAAGACAGCAGTGAATATATTCTTAGAGTACGTAATTTTTTTTCTTTATTTTTCTCTAAAAGAAGCTTGTGTATAATTCAAGTTTGAGAGGTGACAGCCTTATTATAAATCAAATATTTGATTCTCACTCTGCCATCGCCTCCTTCCCCAGCCTCCTCTCTCCCAACATGCCATGACCTTCATGCTCCTGCCCCACTAGACAGGTCTAGTTGTGGGCAAACAGCCTGCTCTTTCTTCCTTTAATGATTTTGTGTGAACTGGATAATTTTCCTGCAATATCTTCCAAACTCACCACTATTTGGCATGCTAATTTCTACTCATCCTTTAAGATCTGTTGAACCATCAGACCTTATTGGAATCCTATCTTCATCCTTCACCTGTTACCTTTCTTGGGATTCCCATAATACAAGCAAAACGTAAGTCCCTACTACTTGGCTCTAAACTTTATAAAGATGGATGGTTTTGATTTGTTCATATTTGTCCAGGGGTGTCCAACCTGCAGCCTGTGGGCCGTATGCAGCCTGAGATGGTTGTGAATGTGACCCAACATAAAATCATAGATTTACTTAAAACATTCTGAGTTTTGTCTGTGTGTGTGTGTGTGATTATGTGTCATGATGTATTTAATGTGTGGCCCAAGACAACTCTTTTTCCAGTGTGGCCCAGAGACACCTAAGGTTGGACACCCCTGCTAGACCAACCATTTCAAGTTCTGCAATACCCATGGCATTCTCTAACTAAAGGAAAGCAAAATCCAGAGACTCAGAACCCTATGTCTGTGTGTACTGGTACCTATGTGTATACATATGTGTACACACAAACATACATATATATTTTGATGATGATGATCATAACCATCATTAGTGCCAATATTATTATAAAAGGTTACCCAACACAATCATTTACTTCAGCATTTTCAAGCACAATCCGTTTCCTAAGATCAGGACATGCTCCCCACTCACATCATCACCTTTACATCCAGGTTTAAATACTACTTCCTCGAGAAAGCTTTCCCTGGACAAGCATCGAAGTATAAGAAACTTGTCCTGAAGTGTTAAAGTTCACGGACAACAGTAGTGATATTAACAGAAGTCTGGAAGTTGGCATTGCTTGTGGGAAAAGTGATGCTACATTGAATATGACATAATGGCAGACCATATAAGTAGAGGTTTCCAACTTAGAGATGGAAATATTCCACTTAATTATGTAAAAACATCATAGAAAAAGTAAATTTTATTTATAAGTATGAAAGGCTCTTTTATAAGGTAATATACTAAACTAACAAGGTTAGAAGCTTCAAGAAAGGATAAACAACATAATGACCTTTTTTTTTTTTTTTAAAGAAGCCTATTTAAAAGCCACAGATCTGAGGAATTAGGCAGTCCCTGGTGAGAGATGCTCTTACAATACCAAGAGAACAGAGTCCATCTCTGGCAAATGAAATCATAAATTCTATAGGCGTCCCCCACCCCTCTGGCACACGCACACATGCACACACACACACCACATGGAAGCATGCATGCAAATATTTTATTGCCTTCCACAGCAAGGGCTCCAGAAGGAACTCAGGGCCTCCATATTAGGAACTGCATCTAAAAGAGAAAGTATCATCTGAAGGCACACTCAAGGAAAAACACACCAGTGAAAATGTTAAAATGAAAACATCTAAAGTTTTTGAGAAAAAAATAATGCACTAGCCTCGACTTTCATACATGATGGACTTCTTCATTCATTTCATAATGGCAATAATTCCTATCAAACACAAGTGCCATTTCATTGTTATGTGCCCAGATGCTGTTTTGGCAATTAGGCAGTCAATGTGATTTTTAATGTATTTAAAGTGATAAAGTATGCAATTGCCCACTGTTGTCCTTTTCTTCCAGTACAAAGATTTGAACCTTATTTTTGATCTACAAATATTCCATTTATATCTCTTTGTTGATAGATTTTCCTGTTGCTTTACTTCAAGGTCCTGTAGAAATCATTAGTGACACTATGCCAAGGGCTGAACCTCATAAGCAACCTGAACAGTTTGATTCACTGAAAAACCAACCCACAATTCACTAAAAGAAAATGTAATAATGACCTGTCCAATTAAAACGGTTAAATTAAATGGAGAGAATCTAATGATTTCCCCTTATCATTCTGATATTCTAGAAGCATGGCAGGGGAACAATAAATACCAATGCGTGTGAAAGATGCCCACTCTATCGGAGTTTAAGGAAAGCAAGCAAAATCTTTTAAAAGGAAACTGCACTATTACATAAAGGTCACTCTAATGGATGCATCTAAGTACAAAAAGGGGCAAGTAACCTCCTCTAAATTAAAACATATTTAAATAAATTCTTAAGCCAATTAGACAAGCAGGAAGCTATCCTATTAACATGCTGAGGAAGTACAGAGAAAATAGGAAAGGCTGCCTAAGCATAAGAGTAGTTATGAAAAACACAAATGAGACATCACTTATGTTCTATTAGTTCAAAAATAATAAGTTTCTCAAATTTCTATAATTCTTGTCAAATACATATAACCATGCTTTCTAGTCATATACATGCACTTTTGCTTGCATACCTTCAGTTAAAGAAATTATAAAAGCAGACTCAAGGAATTGTCCTTCATTCTGAATATGGCATACCCATATAAACGCAAAATCCAGCACCAGGAAGAAGTACGCTGGTTAATTTAATGACCTGACTTTAGAAAGCTTGCCGAGATATGTTCAACAGGATTAGAACTGACTATATATGAGTCTAGCATGCATACATGCATGAATGAATGAGGTACAAGAAGTTGGAGGACTACAAATTGTATTCAGTGAATGGTTTTTGCATTTGAAGTGCACACTATTTAAATAAGCATTCTGCAAGTAAAAACAGGCTGCTAATAAACTAGCTATAATTGGTTAATAAAAATCTAAAGCAGTCGTCTCCAAACTTATTAGCCTTGGAACACTTTCTCAAAAGTGAAACAACAAAACTTGAGGAGAATAAACATGAAACTAAAGAAAAGGTGTGAGTTTGTGTGGTGGTGTTTGGAGCATAGTCGGTGGCAGACTATTTCACTAAATCTCTCCTTTCAAAGCATAGTTAGAAAAATATCACACTAAAATAATTCTAAATATCTACAGAAGCAAATTAAGATATATTTGGGAGGTACCTACTGGAACATTAAAAGGATTTAAACTAGATTCTTATAGGTATTTTATAACATACCATAAAATACCTGATTTTATCATGTTTGCTCTTCTCTCCTATATCTATGATTTTGTCACTATCCTAAGTACTATACAAATACAATTGTTATATTCCCCACTGTTCACATGTATTCCTCAGAAACAATCATTTACTATCCCTTTTATTTATCTTACTACCAACCCTGGGGTAGGAAAACCATATCTAAGTTACAAAGTATTTTATTCTTTCTTTGAAGACACCTAGCTCTTCTCTTAGCACGGGGGTTTCAACATAAGATATCCAGGAAAATATAACATGTTCGCATTTCCTTTTAGGAAAATCTTGAAAGGGAACCTAACATAATATATTTCTAGAGAAGATTGTTAATGGTTTTGTTGTGTAGAATCCATCATATCAATGCCTCCATAAGTGTTCATGTGTTTGTTTGTTCCTTAAAAAGTCCAGCTGTTGTTAATATAAGAAGAATAGTTTGTATGACATCAATGTATCTTGGGAGTCAAGAAGAGCAGACGGGAATGCACATGTGTGAACAATGACAACTTCACTGTACTAGTCAGTGGGGGTGGCAGATGCCACTGAGTGAGCATGTGTGCTGTGTGGCCATCACATTCAAAATGACTGCGCAAACACAGCAACGCATCTGCATCACATTTTGTGTCAAGCTTGAACATTCCTCCACAGAAACTATTTGGATGATTCCAATGCAGCTATGGGCAACTGGTGGTTTGTATCTTCATCACCACAATATATCTGCTCATGTATCACATCTCGTGCAGAGTGTTTTGGCGAAACATCAAATCACTCAGGTGACTCAGTCCCTCTACAACCAAGATTTGGTGCCCTGAAACTTCTGGCTTTTACCAAAACTAAAATCACCTTTGAAAGGGAAGATATTTCAGACCATCAATGAAATTCAGGAAAATATGATGGGGCAGCTGATGGAGACTGGAAGAACTGTGTGAGGTCCTGAGGTGCCTAGTTTGAAGGGGAATAAGGCATCATTGCCCTGTGTACAATGTTTCTTGTATCTTCTTTAATAAATGTCTCTATTTTTCATATTACATGGCCGGATACCTTCTGGACAGACTACACACACACATGTGCGCGCGCACACACACACACACACACACACACATATATATATAAATATTTTTAAATATACCAGGTAATCCAGTAAACAAATGCAATCATTTACCTCAGTATTTACTTCAGTATTTCTCAAACACATCAAGTAACTCAAATAGGGAAAAAAAATGCTTTACTTGGTTATTTTAAATATGTACGACAGGTTTGTACATATAAATGTACATATATGGACATTTGTCTAACCATAAAATTAAAAATATATTTACATATTTCCACTAAGTTTGGCCCCCACTGAGAAACGAATCTTTGACAGTGACTCATAACATAAAGCTGGCCGGCTGTACTTGCAAACAACTAAACTTGAAGAAGCAGCCACTAGGGGCGCAGACCTAGGTAGTGGGTAGGCCAGAACTGGGTGAGGGTGGCTGGTGGGCGCGGACTCAGTGCAGGCAGGGCAGGAAGAGAACGTGCCTGATGTGCACATCGATATCCACAATGCGCCCTATGCACACATCATATACCGCAGGACAGGACTGTCTCCGTGGCACTGCCCACCGCCCTTCTCATGGAGTCTAGGCAACTCATCCACACACGGTATCCAGAACAGGTGGTCAGTGTCATGTGTGGGGGCCTGCACAATAAGAGTGGCCAGTGTCCAGTCAGTCTCAAGTATCCTGTTCTGCCATGTTTGAGCAAAAAGCCTACCAACTTGTCATTTCATTTTACTTAGGACTTAAGTTTCAACACTGGTGGCCAGAGCACATTAGACCACTGGCAGATTCTGCCTGGAAAACACCAGCCAGCACAGCTAGGTGGTGGCGGTGACCTGTGGCAAAAAGCCCAGAAGTGTGCCAGCACTGCACAACCTCCTGCACAAATTGTGGACAACCCCTCGGCATAGGGTCTCCTGATGATGCTCCTAAGTGTAACAACAACCACCGATAGGCAGACACACATATTTAAGTGGCGTCTGTTTTCATCCTCACAAGTGGCTTTGCAGCACTGTGAGACTGATGGCCAGACCACAGTGACAGTCAGCCCTAGAAGTTCTGTGTTGTCTTCGACTTGATGCAGATTGTTTCATTATTCAAGATTTCAGAAAAGCAGCGACAAGTCCGTTTGCATATTCAGCTTTCCAAGTTAAGAGGTAGTAGTGTTGGGAAAGAAGGGATGGGAATCCATCACCTTTTTCCCTCTCCCTCTACCCTCCATTTCTTCTCCATTACAAAGGGGAACCCAATATCACACACACAAAAAAAAAAAAGAGAGAAAAGGAAAAGCAACTGACTGCATTAAAAGGTTTGCCTAGGTAAATTGCCTGTACTAGAATCTTTTTTTCCCCCAAACAAGGGACAGGAACAAGTTTGCTTCTATTTAGTTAGAAACTGAAGGCCAGGAAAATTTTGGACGGTGATTGTCGTAAACATTTAAGTAATAAGTTTTAATTTCAATGTATCATATGTACTGAAAATAAACATATTAAAATTAAGTTGATCAAAGTATTTTACTTGACCAGAAATAAGATTACAGAAATGCAATGAAGAAAGCTATATTGGGCTTTCCCGGTAAAGTTAATTAAATCTTATTAATATAATTAGCAAATAGGACAGTTCGGAACATTGACAGGTTATATCATGATAGCCAGTCCAAATTTTATGTAGTATGCATACTGAGTACATAATTAGCTATCATAGATATTTATTGATTGAATTATATTCCAAAATCTCAGAAGCAATATAATATGTGAATAAATACAAACATTTATTATGTGAAGCCAGAAAACCCAGGTTGAAGTCATAATTCTTCTCTAATAAATCTCTGATCCTTAGTTGACTCATTTGCAAATTGGGAATGATAACAATAACTATCTTGCAATGACGGTATAAACATTTAATATTTATTATACATGGAAAATGCTTTGTAAATTGTGAAATGCAATATGCGTTAGCAATTATTAGTCAATAAGGCATTGTTTATAAACTATGAAAAGTAACTCCAGTGCATAAGATAAATCACACAAATTCTTATATAAAATGACCTCTTTCAGTAATGCTACTTTTCATACCAGTGATTATGTTTTCCTCTTCAGTGAATGATGCTGAAAAGAGCAACAGGATGCTTTCCAGCAGCTGCATGTTTAACCCGCAGTCAATTATTTTCAGATTGTTTACGTTGCATACGATGCATGCCATAAGAAAGGCAACAGCAACATTAAGTTTCTGAAATGAGCTTTTAAATGTTCAGATTGTTTAAGCATTTCATTTATTATATGATTTATATGATGTTTAGCAGAAGCATATGCACACATAAGGGAATGAATTTGAAAAGTCAACACTAGGTGGGTCCATAGTAATGAACTTAACATTTTAAATTGAAATGTGAGAAATATCCCTGTTTAAAAAGATACATTACAGCTAAAAAAAAAATCATAAACCAATGAAACGAAGAGAAAGAAAAGCTCAATTGGTATTTTTAAAAGGCATATAAAATGTACATAAATAGGAAATATAAAAAGTAACTAAATATGTAAAATATTCTAAATTATTTTTAATTTAGAGATATAGCATCTGCCAAAACAGTTTCTTTCCATATAATTATACAGAAAATATGCAACATACAGTAGAAATAGGGAGATAATATGAAGGCTGTAAGTTATCTAGAATAATAGTTCCCCAGATAAGTGTATTTTTATTAAAAACAATAATTTAAAATTACCCTTATAATTTCACAATAATTTTAGCTAACGGATGTAACAAAAGTATTGTATTTTATCTCATTAATAAAACATTGTAGGATAGTAGGAAATGTGTAAAAATATGTGGATATAGAAATGGGGAATTGGAAAGACTTTTTAACCAAGTATTAGTAATTAAAATCAGTATAAACAGACCTTAATTTCTCCTATCTGTCTCTGTCCTCTCATGCCCCTGGCTTTGGTGTTCCTATCTAGACTTTTTTTGAAGAATATGATGGTTTGGTTTTGTGGTTCAGAAGATCCCAATAATAGACATTCTCATAATCCTGTCTCACAGTGGGCAATTTCATTTAATCTCTTCTGTTTTAATAATCTTCTATTTTAACAATATCTTTATATCAAGACTCCCAAATGATATTTCTATCTCAGATTCCTCTTGTAATCTTTTAACTCCACTTGGATGTCTTATAGGTATCTCCAATTCAACATGTCCCAAAAGTAAGCTCTTCACGTCTTCACTCTCCATCTCAATTTTTCTATCACGATGCAACAACATCTACCCAATTGTTTTGCCCCCAAACCTAGGATTCAGTTATTCTATTTTTTTAAAGATTTTATTTATTTATTTTTAGAGAGAGAGAAAGGGAGGGAGGGAAAGAGAAACATCAATGTGTGGTTGCTTCTCACATACCCCCTACAGGGGACCTGGCCCATAACCCAGGCGTGTGCCCTGATTGGGAATCAAACTGATGGCCCTTTGATTCGCAGGCTGGCATTCAACTCACTGAGCCACAAAGCCAGGGTAGGATTCAGTTGTTCTTGACACTCTCCCTTAGGCTCCCAAATTAATTTTGTCTCCAAGTCCTTCCAGCTCTTTCTCCTAAATGTATCTTGAATCATTTAATTGTCTCTAATGTCATTGTCACCACAGCAATCCAAAGCATTATCATCTCCTGCTAAGGCACTACAATTTACTTTTTTTTTTTTAAGATTTTATTTATTTATTTTTAGAGAGAGGAGAAGGGAGGGAGACAGAGAGGGAGAGAAACAGCAATGTATGGTTGCCTCTCACATGGCCCTCACAGGGGACCTGGCCCGCAACCAAGGCATGTGCCCTGACCGGGAATCGAACCGGGACCGTCTGGTTCCCAGCCCGCGCTCAATCCACTGAGCTACACCAGCCAGGACAATTTACTTTTAATCAGTCTGCTTCCACTTACTCTGATTCTCTTCAATCCACTTTTTACCCCATACCATACCCAGATTGCTGCGCTTTGAACAAAACTCTGATAGCAATATTATTTCCCATGATTAAAATTCACCAGTCTTCACAGTTTCACTTGGAATAAAATCCATAAACCTTACCGTGGCCTACACAACACCTCTTTATTGCTACCAGCTCCAGTCATAGCAGTGCTATCTCTGTTAACAGAATATACAAAATCATTTCTGAACTAAATCTCCTCTCCTCTGCTATTTTCTCTGTTTGTAGTAATGTTTATCTAATTTTTATTTGCTGATTTCCACTTGCACATTATTTCAATTTAAATTCTACTTTTCTCTACCTCCAAACTAAGCTCACTCAACCTAATTTTCAGTTTCAGAGCATCCGTTGTTGGTTATTCCATTTATTTTCATGGTAAAATGTGGTTAAAATAGTTCATAATGTATTAAACACTACTAGAGCTTAGAGTTAGGTGCCATTTCAAAGATGGCTGGGCATGGCTCCGGACAGCATTCTTTCAGATTACTACCAAACAAGCATAATGGTGCAAATATTATTATGTGCTACACAAGTGGACAAGTGTGAGGACAAAGCTCCCAATGACTCTCTAATGTACGAAATACCAAAGTTCTGCAGTCATCCGTCCCTGGCGCCAACTACCTGAACAATTCACCGAACTGGAGAAGCCCAGAAACATTTTACAGCACAATAGCATGTCAACACGCACAAATTAACATATAACACACTACTAACATGTAACATATAACTGTTAACATATAACATACTTCTGCTGTGTGACAATCACAGTAGCATTCTCTTTTACACTGACATGTGAATTGATATGACCTATCCCACTGCCTATCACCGGGAAAGAAAAGTATCCTCCCTTCTTCCTAACAAAGAGCACCTTGCAGACTCTCAGCTATTTAGCAACTTCATTGAGATGTGATTCACACACATGCAACTCATCCATTTAAAGTGTATATTTCAATGGTCTGTGGTTTATTACATTATTAACTTTTTAAAGCGGTAGATATATATAATAAAATTTAGTATTTTACATGTACAATTCGAGCACTGATTGCATTCACAATGTTTTCTAACCAGTACTACTGTTTTCAAAATGTTTTTATCACAGCAGACAAAATCTCTGTAATCGTTAAGCAGTAACTTCCCAGCCTCCTTTTCCCTTCAATCTCTAAAATCTCTAATCTGCTTTTTGTCTCTAGGAATTTGCCTATTATAGTATTTAATATAAGTGAAATCATACAGTATTGTCCATTGGTTCCTGGTTTATTTCACTTACCATAATGTTTTTAAGGTTCATCCATGTTGTAGCATGTATCATTCATTCTTATGGCCGAAAAAATGTTCTATTGTATGAAAATACCACATATGCTTATCCACTGATGGGAAATTAAAGTGTTTGCACATTTTTCCTATTGAGAATAGCGCTACAATGAACACTGATGTACAAGTATATGTTCAAGTCCCTGTTTTCAGTTTTGGGGGTACATATCACCAAATAGAATTGCTGGATCACATGGCAATTCTGTGTAACTCTTGGAGTCAATCTTTTCCACAGCATTTCAGCCAGCAAAGCAAGATGGTTCCAATTTCTCCACAACTTTGTCAGCACTTGTTATTTTGCATTGTTTGTTTATGTGTTTTGTTTTTTATTATAGCCATCCTAGCAGGCATGTCAGCTGACTCATTTTTGTAGAACTAATACAAATTTATTCAGGATGATTTACCACCACAATTACTACTAAACCTCTTTCACAGTGAAAATATTTAGATTTAAATAACTATAAATTAAATTCAATACAATAACTACATAATTGATTAACAGATGACAAAGCTATGTAGATTTTTTTCACATTTGATGACATCTAGGAAACAAAAAATAGAATAAATTAAGAGCCTTTTCAGTAATTCTAATATTTTAAGAGAGAACTACAATCTCTGTTAAATCCTTTACCTTCCACAAGACTGTTATTTTGCCAATTAACAGATTTGGTGAGGGGGAAATCAACACAGATTGAGAGTAAGTGCTGAACACTGGGCAAGCACTTTTATATGAAGTGTATTATATATCCCTCAAAATAGATAATAATTGGTATTTATTATTTACTATTATATAGATGAAAAAGTGAGAGTATAAAAGAATTATATTTACAAAAGTAGCAGAATTAGAATACCTTCATGGCATTGAACTTTTTACTAGTGTTTCACTTTTTTTAATCCTCACTTGAGGATATGTTTAATGATTTTAGAGAGAGAGGAAGGGAAGGAGAGAGAGAAAGAAAGAGAGACATCGATGTGAGAGTGAAACGTCCATCAGTTGCCTCCCATACGCATCCTGACCGGGATCAAACCCACAATCCAGGTATGTGCCCTGACCAGGAAATGAACCCATGACATTTTGGTGTAGGGGATGATGCTTCAACCAACTGAGCCACACTGGCCAGGGCAAATTTTTTACTAGTTTTCCATCTCTGTATTTAGCAAATATGTATTAAGCACTTACTAACATCTTACATAGCATTTCCAGATATAAAAGAGAAAAAAATTATACTGCTTTGGTTAAAGGCTGGGGGAAGGTCAGGATATGCACCATGAGCCCTTGTTCTCCAAGGCTTCCCATAGGTCTGCAGTTTGACATGAAAAAGATGAGATAATACCACTGTTCCTTAATACCTTTCGTACCACTCACGAGTTTTCTCGTGTTTCGCACGCCATCTGTTAAGGACCTCTCATGAGTTTTTTAATTATAAAAGGTTATAATTATAGAAAAACAACACCTAAAGTGCATTATGATCTGTAGTTATGATGATTTAAAAAATAACGTGCAGTTTGTCCAAAAACGTGCGGTCCCTGATGTATCTCAGAGATTTCTATGCGGTATGAAATGTGTTAGTCTATAGTGTCAGTTGAGTATTTCCATATAGGATTCAAAAACTGAACATAAACACTTTGGGATAACATAGATTACATAACTAAAAAGCTAAGACTCTAAACATATCCTGAACAAATTATTCTTTTCTTTAAAATTTTTTTAACTTTTTGTTTTATGTTGTTGAACTAACATTATCTTAGTGACTCAAAATTCTACACTCTCATTCCAAGTTAAAACATAACATAAAATATCACCTAGGCATAATCTAGTATAAAAAAATGGTGGGATTCCAAATCTTGGCTACTGTAAGCAGCCCAAGTGCCCATCAGGAGATGAGTGGATAAAAAGGCAGTACATTTATATAACAGAAAACTGCATGGCTATAGAAAAGAAGGAAATCATCCTCTACAACTGCATAAATAGACCTGGAGAGCATTACGCTAAGTAAAATAAGCAAGTCAGAGAAAGACAAATACCATATGACTTCACTTATATGTAAAATCTAATGAACAAAACAAACTAACAAAATAGAAACAGACTCACGGAGACAGAACAGACTGAAGGCTGTCAGTGGGGAGGAGAGTAGGGGGTGGTAAAAATGGTGAAGGGATTAAGCAAAAAAAAAAAAAAACAAAAACAGAAACAAAAAACCTCACAGACACAAACAATATGGTGATAATAGAAAGAAAGGGGCTTGGGGGGAGGTAGGAGAGGATAAAGGGGGAATAAATGGTGATGGAATGAAACTTGGGGTGGTAAGCACACAATACAGTAACAACAGAATATTATAAAACTGTACCCCTGAAATCTATATATCTTACTAACCAATGTCACCCCAATAAATTCAATAGTAAAAAAAGATGAGATTATGGGGAGTAGATTCATCATTGTTCAATAAAGTCATAACCAGCCGATAGTCTTTCTTTTCAAAACCAGATTATGACTTTCCAGCAAAAAGACTAGGTCCATGCCTTAGTTCTCTAAAATAACTAATCTTCTAGACAGGAATGATAGGAAGATAGTGTGGAGAAGAGAATGGATCACTTTGTAAGCAAATGAAAAAGAAATGTAATTTGTGGAATCATAATCTTTAAAATGAATTAATGCATAAAAGGCAAATCACATGATTAAGGAAAAAGTTTTAGTCATGAAGATAAGGAACATCTTGTACAAAAAAACAGGAGAATTAAAACAAAATTACGAAAGAAAATTTTGAAATGTGTTACAGAAAAGAATAAAAGTTAAAATGAAAATCTTGTTATGTTTGGAAAAATCAATAAAATCATGTTAACAAAAATAAGCTAAAATATCAGTCTGAAAGTAAATCACTTTTATTTTAAGATAAGGTAAAGTAAATCACTTCTATTTCACTATAAATCTGCATTGTATTAAATTTGTCAGTTAAAAGAACAATATAAATTAATTTATCAGTCTTTTTTTAACTTATATATAAGCATTCTAAAATCCTAAATCAATAGGCAGATAGCAATAGAAAATGTTCAATTACTATATTTATTTTTCTTTTTTTTTAAAGATTTTATTTTATTATATATATATATATATTTTTAGAGAGAGGGGAAGGGAGGGAGAAAGAGAGGGAGAGAAAGAGCAATGTATGGTTGCCTCTCACATGGTCCTCACGGGGACCTGGCCTGCAACCCAGGCATGTGCCCTGACTGGGAATCGAACCGGGACCCTTCGGTTCCCAGCCCGCGCTCAATCCTCTGCGCTACACCAGCCAGGGCTATTTTTCTTTTTGTTTAAAATATATTTTATTGATTATGCTATTATAGTTGTCCCATTTCTCCCCACTTCATTCCCCTCTGCCCTGCACGCCGTCTCCCACCCACATCCCCCACTTCAGTTCATGTCCATGGGCTGTACAAATAAGTTCTTTGGCTTCTCCATTTCCTATACTATTCTTAACCTCCCTCCTGTCTATTTTCTACCTATCATTTATGCTTCTTATTCCCTGTGCCTTTTCTCCCATTCCTCTCCTCCTCGTCCCTGCTCATAACCCTCCACGTGATCTCCATCTTTGCGATTCTGTTACTGTTCTGATTGTTTGTTTAGTTTTAGTTTTCATTTTTTTAGGTTCAGTTGTTGATAGCTGTGAGTTTATTGTCATTTTACTGTCTATATTTTTATCATCTTCTCTTTCTTAGATAAGTCCCTTTACCATTTCATAAAATAAGGGCTTAGTGATGATGAACTTCTTGTACTTGACCTTATCTGGGAAGCACTTTATCTGCCCTTCCATTCTAAATGAAAGCTTTGCTGGATAGAGTAATCTTGGATGTAGGTCCTTGCTTTTCATGACTTTGAATATTTCTTCCCAGCCCTTTCTTGCCTGCAAGATTTCTTTTGAGAAATCAGCTGATAGCCTTATGGAAACTCCTTCGTAGGTAACTGTCTCCTTTCCTTTTGCAGCTTTTAAGATCCTCTCCTTCTCTTTAATCTTACATAATGTGATTATGATGTGCTTTGGTGTATGCTTCCTTGGGTACAACTTCTTCGGGACTCTCTAAGTTTCCTGGACTTCCTGGAAGTCTATTTCCTTTGCCAGATTTGGGAAGTTCTTCTTCATTATTTTTTCAAATAAGTTTTCAATATCTTGCTCTTTCTCTTCTCCTTCTGGCATCCCTATGATTTGGATGTTGGAATGCTTAAAGTTGTCCTGGAGGTTCCTAAGCTTCTCCTCATTTTTTTGAATTTTTGTTTCTTCATTCTGTCCTGGTTGAATGTTTATTTCTTCTTCCTAGTCCAAACCACTGTCATGCACACCGATAGTCCCTGCTATTCAGGAGGCTGAGAAAGGAGGATCATTTGAGCCCAGGAGTTCTGGGCTATAGTGTGCTATGCTGATCGGGTATCCACGCTAAGTTCGGCATCAATACAGTTACTCCAGGGACCGGGAGAACACCAGGTTGCCTAAGGATGGGTGAACCGGCCCACATTGGAAACAGAGCAGGTCAAAACTCCTGTGCTGATCAATTACTAAATTTAAATTAAAATAGTTTTTCAAAAATCTTAAAATGTTATCATAGACAGCCAATGAGGAGCACCATGTAAATCTTCCTTTATTGGTTTATTTTATTTATTGACAACTTAGTACAATAACAATGGACAGCTAAAGATTCTTAGGATAAATTCATCCTAATTCTTAAGATGATTTGATGAACTTATATAAAAAATAAAAATGAAACAGGATTAATTATAAAACATGAAAGATCAAATACCAAGTTCATTGATTTTGGTCCTATTTATTCCTCATGCATTCAAATAGGACTTTGTGTTGGTTAGTTGGTTGTTTTGAACTGTGGTTTATTTTGTCTTCTTTTATGGTCATTAGTGCCCTGCTATGTCTCATTTGTTTGAGTTACAAAATATGTAATGCAAACAATTCTGGAACAATTTGGAATATGATGTATTTCCCTCTAGTGTGTCACTGTGATGTCATGACTAAAATTGTGGGTTTCAGATAGGGTTCACATTGCATCTCTGCTATTCATTAGCTATTCTCTGTGCCTCAGTCTTCCCATGTGTTAAGTGAGGCTGATAATAATAATCCCTACTTGATAGGGCTATGGTAAGGACAAATTTAATAAATATGCTTGAGTGCCTTGCACATAACCTACAGTCTTCCAGTTTTGCTATTAAGACCAGAAAGTAAGTCAACATTTTTATACTCTGAGACTTGTATTTAATCCACCATGTTACTTACCCTAACAAAAGGTTATCCTTTTCAACTTACTTGTAAGCATAATGAAAATGGGTATAAATTAGAATTAGCATGCTTTTTCTAGATGTAGACATCAGCTTCAAATATAGTTTATATAACTCATTTTAGCTATTAAATATATCAATAAGTAAAAAAGATACATTCTATATATTATATAAATTTAAAGAATAAGCCAGTATTTTATTTGACTCTCATGAAACAGCTGATTTTAATATAAAATCATAGTAATTTAAATTATTTCAGAGCATAGAATTTAATGGAATCTTTGAATATTTGTAAGATATTCTCTGAACCGATTAAAGGAAAAAAGTTCTTTCTGAAATGAAATAAACCTAAAACCTATTTTATCAAAATTTCTAAGAAACTGACACTGCACAGTTTGACTAAATCTTATGAAAATTGGTAAACAGTCTTTCCAAAGAATTTCAGTCTCTTACAGACTGTGTCTTCAATCACTTCTATGAGGTCAACACTATTAAAGAACTAAGTGGAGGATAAGGACTGTAAACAAGAAGAGAAGAAACTGAGAGACCTAAGAGTTATGAGAATCCAAGAAACAAAGCCAGGGATTGGCTTAATTTTAGCTATTTTATTGAAGATTAGATGAACATAAGATTTGTTAGGATTAGAAATCATGTGATTATATGATTGGAAAACAGAAGGAATATTACTTAGAAAGTGACATAGAACTCCATTAGACATTCATTTGAAGGTGTATTTATAGCTGTTACAGAAGTCAGGGAATTATATCTCTCATTATAATAATATATTGAATCCCTTTTATATGCCTGGGGATACAGAAACAGTCAAAATCTGACAAGTTCCCTTTCCAAGACCCTGTTTTCACTGTAAACTCATTACTTGTTTAATAAACAAACAGAAAAAATACCAATTTTTATTTTAAAGATCTGTTACTTTAGAAGTAGAAGAAAAATATGTTGCAAAAAGCAAATATAAGCTGTTAAAATAAAAAAAGGGAGGAAAGAAATTAAAAGGAAGAAACTGAGATTCTGTAAAATGGCCCTTCTCCTAAATATAGTAAAAATATCTTGTTTTATTGTAAATGAATTTGGCATTTAACCTCATTATCTTCACTGACATATCACTGAATTCATACTTGGATTAAAACTATTGGAGGTCAATAAATAAGGACCATAAGAAGGAGGTAAGATTTGTTATAAGAGATTAATTCACTTAATGTGAATTAATTTAATCAACATGAATTTCTTCCAACATTTCATTGAGGTCACCCTCACAATATGGAGGTGGCTCAAAGGGGATGTAGCAAGCAATAATTTTGGAATGTGGAACATGCTATAAAATGACACTCTACTACTCTATCCTTCTCCCAGTTCCCATCCCCCAAAAGAGAGTCAAAGAGACTGAAGTTTGAGTAAACAGAAAATTGTTATAATGAAGAAGGTTAAGATGTAGGCACTGGCCAGGTAGCTCACTTGATTAGAGCCTCATCCCCATGAACCAAGGTCGTGGGTTCCATTTCCAGTCAGGACATATATAAGAAATAACCAATGAACACAAAAATGGTTGGAGTAATGGATCAATGTTTCTCTTTCTCTCTCTCTCCCTCTCTAAAAATTGATAAAATTAAAAAAAATTACAATAAAGAGAGGCTGAAAATGTTGAAGACAAAATTTATCTCCTTATTTTATCCAGGCCACCCCTGTGCATAAAAAACAAAAAAGAAACAAATGATTTTCTTATCCCCCTTGAACTATAAGAACCCCTGCCCGACTACCACTCTAAACCTGTTAGCACTGTAGCTCAGATACTAATTTGTAGATTGAATAGGTTTTTATGGGCTGGCCCAGTTATTCAAGCACAATTCATAACTTTATTTTTGTAGGAAAATGTGTTGCAAGTTCCAAATCCCAAACACACTATTTGAAACAACCTGTTCACAAGTTTGGGACAGCTTGCATACTGGGTGTTTTGTGTTTAAGAAGTTAAATAAAACCTTACTTTATAAAAATGTATTAGGACATGTGATTTGTATTACTGTTATTAATCTTCAATAAATTCATCAGGAGTAAGTACCCAAAGGTGTGCTAACTTAATTTAAACATCTGCAAAATTTGGCTGGTAAATTTCCAAGAACAGATTGACTCATGATGTTTTCAATGTCCAAAAATTTGTCTTTCAGTAATAAAGAATAGCATGTTGCACATTTCAACATGTCTTCAATCTTAAATAAAAATGAACTCTAAATGCAGCCAATATCAAATGTAATCCAATCAAGAATATAAAAATTTAAAACCATGTCTTTTGATTTATGTTTTATATAGGAAACAAAACTTTGGAATTAATCATGGAAAGTGCAAATAGTATTAATTATACACAAAAACTAAAACATGAAACTGTAGATGTGATATCAAACTTCCCTCCCAATGTCCGGCTATGCTAAGTCTGAAGTTAGTCTGAAGCTCGTACAGTCTATTTTAAGAGGTTTCTAAAGTGAGTCTCTGTGGTAGGAGTCCTCAAGCAGTAGCCAAGATCTATTAACAGATAGCCAATTCTAGTTCCAATACCTACATGCCTCCCCAAGGGGTATACCAAAATTGAAGTTAGTAGCTCTCCCTTTAGGGATTTTTATTAAGACTCATTCCCATTCCATTAGCACTAGTTTAGAGGATTGCTAAATCTTTCCATTCTGGGAAACTCGAAGTTTCAATGAAATGAAAAAAAAAGTGATATTTACTTTAACTGAAATTCCAGAATTTAAAAAAAATATCATAAACTATTCAAGATGCATTAGGAATAATGATTTAAATACATTTGGGTATTATCAATTAGATTAGTTTTTTTCAATCGTTCATGGCCAACATTCTTTCATGGCCAACATTCTACCAATCTTTCATGGCCAACATTCTACTCACCGTGTGGCCTGGTGCTAATCAGGACACTCCCTGACAGCAGTGGTGAACTACTAGTCTCCAACTGTCGCCACGGTGCAGAACTTTTTCTGGACATTTCGCACACACATTTTTGAGAAGTTTGGGTTTTAGATTCTGATTTATTTAGCTCATTGTTTATTTTTGAAAAAATCATTGAAGGCGGCCTTTAAAAAATTATTTCTGAGTAAAGAATCCTGAAAATATAGGATGACATTTGTTTGTCTGTTTTTGTTTCATTTGTTTTCCAAAAAGGAAATTCTTAGGTATAGTTCATACAGAGGCTCAGGCATGTTATCAAATTGATGTTCATTTTTCTAAATTCTTGCTTAATATCAGATAGTTATTTTTTCCAACTCATAAATATAAATCCTTGTTTTCTACTAATGTACCCCATGATGACTAGAACATGATGACTCACGTTCCTTGATATGGGAAAATATTGCCTATGTCCCTGGAATATTTATGACAACAATGTATTGTAATGTGTAATACTGATTTAATAATTTAACAAGTCCTACAGTAGGGCAGAGATCATACTGTTTTCTATATGTGATCAGCCTCCAGAATAGTCAATGAATGATGTATGATTGAGGAATTATGCATATATGTGATCTCCTCACGAAGGAAGTGAGTACAAAAGAACATTTTGAAGTCAAACTTTAATTCTAAGCTTTGGGAAATGTATTTGGAAAGAATTTTTTGAATGAATATAATCATAAAACCCTGCTTTTCATAAAAGTCCATTTTACAGACTTACAGAACAGTACATCCCCATACCTCACCATTTTCACCCTTAATCCAGGAGAAATATCATTTCTATGTCACCAAGGACCTACAGACTAGATTTCGCTTACATTTTGTCCTAACTTATTATTTGTCAAATTATGTAAGGGGAAGACAGGGAAGTTATTTTTAAAAATAATAATTTTCAATAGAGTTCTTTAAACATATTTTAGGTCAAAGTGAATTAAAACAAAAATTTAAACAAAATTTAAAAACAAAGTAAAGCTTAATGTGTAGCCTTGGAAATCAGAATCCTCAAGAATGATCTGAGGCAATACTAGAAACATCATGATTTCCAAATTATTTTCCAGCTTTGAAGCTATAGGCTCAGAGAAAAAAAATTAAAAGAATAACCTCTCCTCCTTTGATTTCTCTCAATACTTAATCTCTCTATACGTCTTGTATATAGTCATTGGCCCATTTATTTAGTAACTGTTTACTAAAAGCCTATTATATGCCAGTACTGTGCTAATAAGCATCAGAAAAATAATAATGTACAAGACATGATCCTTGCCTTAGAGAAGCTTATGGATATTGAGGGAGGAAAACAAGCAAAAAGGCAATTTCAACATGCTGTGTTAAGTGCCACAAAAGGAGTAAATTTGGATTATAAGGGCCTATGAAATGCACAAAGTATCATAGGAGAAACATTTAGCTCAGTCTTGGATTAGTCATGAAAAGCATTTTACAGAAAAGACTTCTAAACTGAAGTGATTTAGAAGCCCACCAATGGGTGGAAGCAGGGGCTGGCTGAACGTCTGCATGTTTCCTGATAATGAACAGTGTGCTTACGATTCCAGAAGTGAGAGAGAATGTGACCCATTTTGGGGAATAGTGGGGTATCTAGTATAATTGTATCACCAATTATAGTGAAGTAGTGACGACAGACAGAATAAAGACATATAATCTGTGTCTTAACACCAGTCTCTCATACCTGAGAAAATCAATAAAGATTATCTGAATAAACAGATAATAATGCCAAAATGAGGGTAGATTTCAAACTATCTACATTTTTATTCTGTAAACCTAACACTTCCATTAAATTGAGACTCTATGCTTAAATTAGACATTCTGTAGATCTAGCAAATCAAAGTTTGAAAATGTTGCTTAGTCAATTTTGAGTAGGCATTTGATGTAATGGACAGATAAGAATAACTGTAATTAGTTATTGTTTCTTTGTAAATGTGTTTTTAAAGTATTTGAAAAAGCTTTGAAATCATTTGTTCTCTTAAGTATTTTAAGTGCCCCCCATGAGCTCAATACAAACTTCATTTATATCATTTTTATTTTGTTTAAAGTTTATTTTATTAAGTTTAAAAAGAGAAACTGCTGCCCAGCATTTGTAAAATGGCTACATATTCTAACTTGGCAAAATTAAGATGATCAGTTTTTTACTATATTTGTTTTTATACATTTTCTTCTCTGATTATAAGTACATGTGCATACTAAAAAGAGATAACTTAAAGTTTGTAATTAAATTACATTGTCCAAGTTTGTCTTTGTGTTCTTACAATATGAGGGGGGACCCCCAAAAATGAAATTATCTTCTGGAGGGCAGGGCTCTTGTAGTACAGGCTTCCCCTGCTAGGTGAGTATTCTAGGAGCCCATCTGTATCAGTGTACCAGCTGGTGGTGGTGTGAGAGAATGCATTTGGCTTCAGTGAAATTTTTTGAAGACTCAGTGTGTGTGCCCATTTCATGATGGGTAATTTACAAGCACCCTGCCCATGCTATGTTGAGTGTTCAGCAATTTTTGACAAAAAAATGGTATGGCCTCTGTGCCTCACCCTCCATATTCACCTGATCTCACCCTGAGCTACTTTTTAATATCACTGATAAAAAAAAAAAAAGTCCTTAAAGGGAAACGATGTGGAAGAGGTGAAACAAAAAATGGCAGAAACACTAAAAGGCATCAAAATTGACCAGTTCAGACAGTTTTGAGCAGTGAAAAAAAAAATGTCTCATTAGGTGTATTGCATCAAATGGGGAATACTTTGGAGGTGACTGAAGTTTAAACATATAAGAATAAATACGTAATTTTTATAAATAAATTCCACTTTTTGGGTCCCCCTCATATGTAACCTAAAGAGTTCGTACAGTGAACAAAAAGAACTTGAAAGAATTGTAATGCCATTGCTAATCAAAAAGCCCTCATAGGTACACATCCAAACCACCCACTTCCTTTCCTTGATATTTTTATATTTTGTTGCTGAGAAGAAAACCAAGAGGGAAACTGTATTAGATTCCTATCGCTGCTTTACCGAATTATCACAAACTTAGTGGCTTAAAACAACAAAAATTTATTATTTTGCAATTTTGGGCTCAGAAGTCCAAAATGGGTCTCACTGGCCTAAAATCAAGGTATTGGCAGAACTACGTTCCTTTTTGGAGGCTCTTGGAGGGATTCCACTGTCACTTTTTCTAGCTTCTTGAGACTGCATTACTTGTCTCATGACCCACTTCCATGTTCAAAGTCGGTGATGTTGAGCCTTTCTGAGAATGCCATCTCTCTGCCTCCTTCTTCCCTATTTAAGGCGGCTTGTGATTACATTGGGCCCATCTGGATAATCCAGGATGATCTCCATGTTTGAACTGATTGGCTTTCTCAATTTCACCTACAACTTTAATTCCCCCTTGCTATGTAATATAACATATTTACAGGTTGTGGGGATTAGGTTATAGATATCTTTGGGGGGCTATTCTCCCTGCCAAGAAAACAGAGTAAGAAACTGAAACCATTTTGAACCTACACTATATATGAACTATATTTTATTTTTTCCCAATAAGATCCAATGGGAAAATGATGTTAAGCTTTCATTGAATTTCAAAGAAGACACAAGACAAAAATCCCTGTCTTTGTGAAGTTTACAAAAAGAAAAAAAAAATCATATCTATATATCTATATCTATATATGTGCATATATAGGCATATATATAGAGAGAGACATATATATATATATATATATATATATATATATATATATATATATATACACACACACATCCAAAGTAGAAATTTTTGGGGACAACAATCTTGCACCACTTTAAGCACTTATTAAGCACAAAAATAATCAGTTATTGTCAACATCAATCAAATTAATATGATAATGTATCAATAGTAACAATTTCATTACATAAATCATAATATACTATTAGAAGAACAAAATATGTCTTTCATCAGTTGCATGATTCATCAGTCCCCATAGAGAAAGTAAAAAAAATTAGTCATTCAACCAACTAAGCGACATGGTTCTAAATAACTGATTTGAATGATCTTTTATTTCACCAACATGAATGTTTTTTTTCACTGAAGTGACAGACCATTGTGGTATCAAGTAGGGGTGGAGCAAGTTCTAGGAATGCAAAAATACTTTGGGGATTATAATAACCATTTATGATCCTTGAGAGGTTTGTATAGACTTCATCAAGTTTGTCAACCTTTTCCTTTATATTTCATTATTTTCCAGAAAAAAATAAGCTTGAAATTCTACTTTGAGTTCTTCTTTTTGTGCTAATCAAAAACTCACTTTAAAAAATTACTCTCAGGTCTTTGTTAGAAAAAAAAAGTTGTTTACTTTCTTTTCTCAACTATGAAATGTGGTAGAGTTTAATTAATTAACAGATTTTACTTGCTATTGCAGTGAATAAAACTAACTTTAATGATTGGTTTAACATGCTATTGAGTGCCTACTAAGTGTAGTACTACTCTAGAAGGTATGCATATAGTAGAAAATAAGACAGACAGGGGGAGAATAAAATCCATACATAAGCCAGAACAAAAGGATCAAATGCTGATACATGTCAGGCAGAGAATTAAAGTGAATGGTGTCATCTAGAGTGACTAGGTGTCCCGACTGTGTGGTCAGAGACAGCTTCTCTCAAAGGATGGCATTTAAGCTGGGATCTTAATAACCAGGAGAAGCCAACCATGCATACATTGATAGAAAGACACTTCAGTGGTCCCATGGATCACTAATGGAAATAAGCATTAAAGTAAGCTTGGTGTGTTTGAGATGCAGAAAACAGCTGAAGCCAGAGCATAGTAGGCTAACAGGCTAGCAAGCTGAAGGGACAGCAATACAAAATGGCCTTAGAGAGGCAGCCAGACCACATCGAGAGGATTCCAAAGCCATGGTAAAATAGGTGATGGGAATTCATTGAAAGGTTTAAAGTAAGAAGAGAATTTTATTTGACATACATTATAAAATGATCCTTCTGGCTACTATGTGAAAAGATAATCAATTATGAGGGGGAAAACTGGTAGTAGAAGGAAACAATGAAGTAGAGATTATATTACATTAATCCAAATGAGTGAAGATGGTGATTTGGCTAAAATAATGTAATGGAAATGAAAAACACTGGCTGGGTTTGTGTTATCTTTTGGGGGTAGCACAAAAACTTTGGTGACTGCCTCGATATGGAAGAGAACAAGATAAGAATCAAAAATAACTCACATGTTTTTGAATTGAGAAAGCAATTGAAAGATTGTGCTATTTATAGAGATGGAGAAGAAAAATAGAGAAGTGGGTTGGTAGAGAAAATGAAGAGTTCTATTTTATGGGAGATGCTTGTGTCTCCTATCAAAAGGACTTGAGAGTGATGTGGGAGCTTGGTATAGGAAGGACTCAAGGAAGAAAGAAGACCATAAGTTAACAAGCTCTAATAATGTGATTGTGCCATTTCCTTCAGAAATGTTTAACAGTCGGGTATAGAAACTGAGAAGGTCGTTTAAGCCAACTTCCTTGTGGTAGTAAAAGTGGTATTAAAAGAGCTAAGTAAGAGCCCTGGCTGGTGTAGCTCAGTGGATTGAGTGCGGGCTGGGAACCAAAGGGTCCCAGTTCGATTCCCAGTCAGGGCACATGCCTAGGTTGCAGGCCAGGTCCCCGTGAGGGCCATGTGAGAGGCAACCATACATTGCTGTTTCTCTCCCTCTCTGTCTCCCTCCCTTCCTCTCTCTCTAAAAATAAATAAAAATAAAATCTTAAAAAAAAAAAAGAGCTAAGTAAGAGTTTGAAAGCTCTCATCAGAGTGAGAGAAGTGATGTTCATATGGGTCCGGAATCAACAGAGAAGTTAAGTTAACAGAACTGATGGGTTAAGAGACAAGGGAGGACTGAAAGGATTGAACCTTTATAAGACTGAAAACCAAGGCTAGTTGGAGCAAGAAAGAGCTTTCTTTGCACTATTCCAGGGAACATCGTTCACATTAAATTCCTAGAGTTGTGCTCATAGAGAACACAAAGTGAGTAGTGTTTCCTAGTCATTCTACATGGCATCCTTGGAGGGAAGTTGGAGGTACAGAAAATCACAGTTAGAGTCTTAAATGTATGATTTCCGATGTGGGGTGTTAAGGAATGGGGTTTGGTCATGCAAATAAGTGGCTGAATAGACAGACTGGTAGAGGATTCTGAATGGGAAGTTCATGAACACTAGTCATCCTTAAAAGAGGAGTAAAAACTGTTGTAACAAGATGCCAAAAAATGGTTAACTCTAGAAATGGAAGACATTGAGGTAGAGACAAATATTTATAAAAGTGCATGAAAAGATAATGTCATTATTGACCATAAATAATACAATTCTAGGGAAAAAATAGAAGAGGAGAAAGGAATGAGTGAGAGAGAGATGGAGGGAGGGAAGAAAAAGGGAATAAACAAAAAGGCAGGAAGGTATGTTTTGACAAATTAGAATCAAAAGACTATGCTACAGATTATGGCATCTGTCCCCTTAATTGCATGATTCTCTTAAATGGTCTCTGTCTTGTTCCCATCTGGTACATTTTCACAAGGCTTCACAAGAGAGCTTTTTAAAATACCGAATGGATCGCAGCACTCACCTCCATAAACCCTTCAATAGCCTCCCATTATCCACACAATAATGTCCAAGTGTGGCAATCAAGGACCTTGACGATCCGACCACTGCGTATTCCTCTCAACCACATTTCCCACCAAGTTCCCCATAATTCCCTTGCAATATAATTACTTGTCCATCTATGGAAACACTATGTCACTTCTCACATCTGTTTTATGCTCTGGCTATTTCCTTTAACTATGCTGTACTTTGAAAGCTACGTCACATTCTCTGTGAAGCCTTCCCTACTTTTCCGCCTGTTCCGTTCATCTATTTCTTGACATCTGTATCCGAAGAAAAAACCATCACCCTATCACCTCCTGGTCTATACTACACTCTGTATCTCCTTCATCCTTCTATGATGCCATATTTTCTGCTGTATTATGTGTTAGCAATGTTTCTAAGCTTTTTGAGGGCACAGACATTATGTTTCTTTAGGACCCAGAACCGTGCCTAGAAAATAGTTGTTGCTCAATAGTGTTTGCTGAATAGATGTTTTCTCATATAAGGCGGAAGGCATGATAGAGAATTAATGAAGATGCTATATAGCATAAGGTAAAATGTTTGAAAGTAATGAGACCACACTAGAACATTTTTTATCTTTTTCTAAGATAATTGGTAGACTTAAATTTAACTGTTAACAGTATAGGTAAACAATCTTATCCAAGGCCCCAGTGGCCAAATGGGCTACAGAACACGGAAGGAACTGGGTTAAAGAAATGTAACACGGTATCTATACCACATATTACATAGCACTCCCAGTGAGGTCGGGGACACTATCCCATAGTCTAATATGTTGATATTTCTTCCATAAAATACATGAATATTCACACTAAATAAATTGTCATTTGCCAGGTCCATTTAGGTTTTCCATTAATTAATTACTAAAAATTTTGTATTTCCAATTTTCCACTTACAAAATGAATTACAAAAATTTCAGGACTTTCATAAGGGATTGTAAGTCTGTTTGAAATGCTATTAAATTCGTAGTCAATATTTCCATAGGAGGTAACTACTGCAACTACTTCAATTCCCTTCTTTTGTTAATAAAATAATTTGTAACAAAACAAATCAAATGCAGTAACCAGATAGACACATGCAGGCTTTGGGTCCTTTTCCTTTTCTTTTAAACTTTTTGTGTAATTATGCAGATTGAGTCCTTAAAAGAATAACTAATAAAAAGAGCATGCAGATAACACAGACCTAATCCTCTCGTTCTGAGAAATGACTGCTTGGGCGATCCATAGCCCTCTGGTCACATTTCGCCTGGTTTAAAAACCACCTTGTCAATCATTTTCAGGTACCACTCTCTAGAAAGACTTTAAAGAGAGAAACAATATAAAATCTACTTTCTACTATGAAGCTTTCCACAAATTATAAGTCTTGCACTCATATTATATTATGAGCCTTAATCATCATCAATAGCAAAAACTGCAATAATAAATTTGCAGTCCTAAGAAACAATGGTCAATGTTGATTGGAGCTTATGGAAGGAAGAAATCACCTTCCTTAACGTTTCCTTAAGATCGGTACCTCAATAGCTTCTAAATATTTTCTGAGGAGCTTTGATGTTTGGTCTGGCAATATCGTTAGTTAATAACACTGTTAGTTAACAGTGAGACATTTTAAAAGCTAAAAAGTTCCCCTTATTATCCTCAGTTAGAATATTTCTTCAGAAAATTTTCATAGAAATTGATGTGCTACCAAAAATAATCCTTTCCCTAATCAGTTTGTTAATATGAATATATTTATTGACATTGCTTCAAAGTCAAATTGTGTAAACTATTAAAACATAATATTTAATAGATCATTATAAAAATTCTTTTATAATATGAATTATTAAAATAATAATAATTGCCCAGAAATTTAATATTTTATCTATTCCATAAATGCATCTAATTTTTAGAAAAATATTTCCATGAGTTCTCACTCATTGTCCAGTAACCATTTTGTAGCTATCAAGAAAAAGAAATTGTCTATAGAACTCTTAAGAATCCAGACGTGGGTATACATTTTTTTCATATTTTTTTCTTTGAGGTCCATATGATATAGCAGTAACACTTAAGCTCCCCCCAAAAGGAAATTCTCTTTTCATTATATACCAAGTTTCTCAAAGTCAATGTGAACTCTCTTTATTGCCACTGCGAATCTGGTTAGATAGCTCCATATCACAGCCATAAAAGTATGAGTAACAAGAGGGACAAATCCATGCTGGTAACAATTCTACTGAACCACTTTGCAGAGGAGGACATAAAGAAAGGGGTTAACAAAATTATTATAATACTTCTCATCCTGTTCCTCTGTGTCCCCTCCTTATCAATGGGTACACTGCCAATTAAACCTACACGGAGGACTGAGGCCATTCCACAAAGAGTTGTCCTGGATATTTAATAATCAGAATTTGTAATAGCCTCCACTCTGGTCCATAGGTTAGATATCTTAGACTATTTGGAATTAGAACACCATAAGGAACTTCACATTTATTGACATTATTCAAAATAATAAATACATATCAATGAAACACTGAATTTCACTTTTAACATGTTGACTTCACAGTGACACCAATGCATATTTCAAATCTCTTCCTTTTAAATACAATAAATAAGCTATAATGAAGAAGAGGACTTTGGTAACTCAGACCATAATACTAAAAACAAGACAAAATAAAAAAAAAAAACACATAGACATTTTAGTATCTACCTTTAATCTAGTTCAAGATATACAAGTGGATTAAGTCTCCAGACATAATGCTTATTTTTTCAGTTGGAGCAGCAAAGCAAGTCAACGCTGTCAAATCAGACAAAACTCCAAACTGCCATCACAACAACTTCACCTCAGCCTTTTGGCAAATCATTCTCCCAGGCACCTCTGTGGTCCAGACTCGACCTTGTGCCTCCTAATCCCGAACTTACTCTTTCATTGCCTCAAAGCCACAAAGGATCAAAAACAGGAAAGACATTTTCAGAAATCTTTGGTAAAAGATTCATTTTAGTTGTTACTTGAAGTAAAGATAGTGAGAAAAATTAAAAGGCAATATATATGAGAGCGTTTCTAAAAATATTTAGCATAAGGAGGGAATGTGCGGTGAATGAGTAAAGACATATGGGAATATTGAAGTGACATAGTAAAGAGAGGTAATTTTAAAGCAAAATAAAGGAAGAATAGCAATAATGAAATAGATTTTTAAAGGCTGATAAGGGGATTGCTGGCAGAGGGAGAAAGGAGATATCCAAATTAAAGTAATAATAATATTTTTCCTGATAGGCTCATATCTACATCCATGGTCAGTGGAAGAGGTGCAGTACAAATTTGTCCAAACCTCCATAGATAGACATGAAAAAGTCAGAATGAATATTTTTGTGCTGGTGGTCTAATACAAGAAAACAAGCTGTTATTGCATACATTCCTGTAGGTGTTCATAATTTGATAGACACTATATCTAGAACAATTGGACAACAAAGTGAAAAATCCCAGTAGTATAAAAATATATCAATTACCTACAATATCTCCAGAATCAATCTTTACAAAGGATGATTATGGTTTGACCCAAGATCTGTCAAGTATATTTTCTTCCAAGGAGTCCCTGGTGCTTCCAAGCACAGTCCCTGCTGGGGATGCATTATAGGCTCCAAAATGAACAGAATGTTAAAAGTTAACAAGATTTGTAAGAGCCTTTTCTTGGCAAATTTGTCAACAATTAGTGTCTATTAGGTTTTTATTAGCTACATAGTAAATGAAACAGAGGACATGATATTTAAAGATATACATTTGACATTTAGCAAGAAATATTATATATATATACTGCTAGAAAAAATAAATGCTTGGGAGGAGGAAAGGAAAAGGGAGAAGAGGAGAAAGAAAGAGAAATAACTTGGCATTATTAGTCTACCTGAACCAACTCAGAATGAATCTGTAGTATAAATCTCTGTTCCAAACAGGTCCCTCCATCTTCTTCGCTTAGCTCCAGGAACCATGACAACTTGTTTGGGACATTATATAGTCTGTTATTTCATCTATTCTTATCCACAATGCCGTACCTCCCTTGATTATCCACAGAACAGCAGCATTATTTTTAAAAAGCGAATCCAACCATGTCATCCAGAATCACATGTACTGTATCGTCAGATGAAAGTTTCCAAGGTGAAGCAGGGTCTTTCCCCTCTGCCTCTCCAGGCTGATCTTGTACTGTCCTCTCTTACTTGATGCAAGCAACAGTCAAAGGAGTCTTTTCAGGCCCTTAAATTTACCAAACTCCTCCTGCAATGGATTTTTTTCAAATATTATCTCTTCTATCAGGGAAGATCTTCCAGCTCTCTTATTGCCTAATTAACTTCTGGTAGGTTTTAAATATCATTCCTCAGAGAAGCCTTCCTGTGGTTCTTCCCCAGAGCTCTGTCAACTCTGCTTGATAGCACACTGTTACAGGTGCATTTTGTTAGTTTTAAGATTATATGATTAATACATATACCTCCCATTAGACTAAAAGGTCCATGAATGGAGGAAAGATAACACTTCTTTCTCGTAGCTGTTTCTAGGCCCAGTAGAGCACTTGACACACATATTAGGTATACAAGAAATATCACTGAATGGCTGAATAAATGAAAAAAATGAATGAAATGGGTCAGATGATAAACTCAATATCTTCCTCATCTTCATTATTAACATGAGCTTTTCAACATAAATAATCAGAGTAATCCCATGCAAGATCGGTTATCAGTCCTTTAAAAAACTATCCTTCCTTGTGGCTTTTAATGAACTAAAAGTATTGAAATTTAACAGGAGACAATCTAAATCCATGCTCTTCAAACAGACAAAAAATATGTAGCCAAACAAGCATATTTACAATAAATAATAATTTAGAATTAATATTTGTGTGGTATCAAAGTGCTACAACTATAGTGACAGAAGAAAAAAAGAAAACTGCATATTCAAATTTGAAAGAAAAATAGCATTGCAGATGAGTTCAAAGGTGATCAGATCTTATTCGAGACTTTCCATTTATGAGGACAGTGGCAAGTAACATCAAAAGCTAATGCTCTACTCATAAAAGTTAAACATTATTCACCTAATAAAATTTTCTACATATAAATATCGAAGTGGATATTTCCTTTATATTCAGTTAAGTTTGCTTTTAATAAGTAATTTCTTCTTTAAGTTTTCATGTAATGTTATTTTAAAAAGATACGTGTTTACTGGTGTTGAAGGCAAACCTACAGAATTAGTTGTATTAGAAAAGTGTAACCTCTACCCCTCTATGACTCTCATCTACAGAAAATCATAACATACAGTTTTCCTTTGACTTTTAAATAAAGGAGACATCTAGATCAATCTCTCTTTAGATATCTAGATACCTTTTCCCTTTCTCTTGGTTACATGGTGGCATACCATCCAAAAATGTCTCTACTTTGCTTTTGTTTTACTTTCGTTAACAATACATGCCCCCAAACCAACAAATGCTATGTACAAATATATGAAATATAATAATATATAAACACACATGTGGATGTATAATACGTATGTATATTAATAGTACATGCAATTAACTTTAGATGTTTTAATAAATATGTAGTGCTATTCCAATGTGGTTTTAACCTCCATGCCCCAATGGACAATGATGTTCACCATCTTTTCATGTGCTTATCTGAAAACTGTCTTACCTGATCAAGTGTTTGTTTAAAATATTTTGCCCAAATCTTTAACTAAATTATTTATATTCTTATTATTGTTTTTTACATACAAAAGCTGTTTAATTAATATATACAATTTGATGTCTTTGGAGATAAGTATACACCTGTGAAACCACCATTACAACTAGAGGTTTACACCATAAACCTATCTAGCACCTCCAAAAGTTTTCTCCCTTATCCTTATTTATTAATACCCTTATTTTTGTAATAAAAAACATAATATTTATATTTTTAGAAAATATTAAGTATATAGTACAATGTTAACTCTAGGTACTATGCTGTACAGTAGATCTCTAGGATTTATTCACCTTGTATAATTGAAACAAAAATATAATTGAGTATTTCAATAGCATATTAAACCTCTGCATGGAACAAAGTCCAATGTAAGGGGTTCAAGCATGGAAGTTCTTTAATACATTTTATCTTAGTATGATACATGGCACTTCACATACATGAAAAACAAGACTAAAATATAAATACAAATGTAAGATACGTTTATTTAATTCACCTTGATTATTGGAATAAGTCTATTTCATTCAATAAAGATAGACTTGCATTAGTCACTATTTGGGTAAAAAGAATAATGCCAAGACAAACTCAAGACATTAAATCACATCATGTAACATGCAGCAGAACACATTGCTGAACTGAGAAAAGACCACAGAACTGAAATTCCAGAGACCTGAAATCTAATCCATGGATTGTTCTATGAGTTTAGTTTAAAATTTTAAGAAGAATGAAAAGGTATTCAATGTTACTAGTCATTAGGGAAGTGTAAATCAAACCCACAATGAAATACTGCTTTCCATCCACTAGAATGACTATAGTAATTTTTTTTAATGGAAAATAAGTGCTGGTGAAGAGGTGAAGAAATTGGAACACATATTTTGCTGATAAGAATGTAAAAGCATGTTTTTTTTCTTATCGTTAAATCCTTTAAGATATTTTAATAAAATACAATTTCATAAAACTAATTATAAAATAATTGAAAACTGTATTGTCAGGCTTATAGTGTATGGAAATTCTATTAAGGTGGAGGAATTAAGCTGTAATAGAGCAATAGAATTAAAGCAGATAAGCAGATGGTAACTAATCCACAGAAAGATATGAAGACCCTCAAAAATGGTAAATATGTGAGTTGATATGAATAATTTAAAATATATTTTGTCTTTTTTCTCTCAGACTTCTTTAAGATTATGTGAATCAATAATTATAACATTGTATTATTGAGTACCTGACATAGATATATAGTATTATAATAATAGTGCAAGAATGGGAAAGCGATGGAACAATATTGGAGCACAATCTGTATATAAGAATTAGGTTAGAAGCAATCTAAACTATATTGTAATTATTTGAAATGCATAATGTAACCTCCCCAACCACCATAGTAAAATAAATAATATGTCATATATATCTTATGCATATAAAATATATACAAATTACATTAGAAAATATGTATTTTTCATGTAGAAGAAAATAAATGAGGGAGGAATAAAAGAACCAAAAGACATGTATAGAAACCAAATGGCAGGTGTAAACCCAACTGCATTTAATATAAATCTATTAACACTATAATCCAAAGGTGGGGATTATAAAGCAGTATTTTTAAATAACATTTAATGATATACAGATTATAAGTAATTCATTTTAGATGCAAAGACACAAATAGGTTGAAACCAAAAAGATGGAAAAGAAATAATATGCAAACAGAAATCATAAGAGAGACAGACAGAAATTATCAAGGATATAAAAGACTTGAATAATAATGTAAAATTATTGACCTACTTAACATCTATAGATAACTTTCCCCACATTCTTTTCCAGTGCACATGGAACACTCTCCTTAAAACAGTATATATTAAGCCATTGAAAAGTCTTAAAAATTTTAAAAGTTTTGAAATTATACAAATTATACATGTACTCTGACCAAAATGGATTTGTTAGAAATAAACAACAGAAAAGAATTTAGAAAGTCAAGAAATATTTGGACATTAAAAACACATTTCTAAGTAAAATGAGACCAAAGACCAATGACCAAATGACAGAAGAAATGAGAAAATGGTGTGAACTAAACAAAAACAAAAAGATAAAATAAATTTTGGGGATGTCACCATAATAGTGCTTCACAAAACTTTAAAGCTTTACTTTCCATCTCTACAAAGTAGAAAAAGAGTACTAACTAACTCCAAGCAGAGAAAAGACAAGATAAAAAACAGGTAAGAGTGGAAGTCAGCAAAATAGAGAATAGAAATACAAGAGAGAAAAATCGATGAAAACTATGTTGATTTTTAAAAAAAGATCAATAAAATTGACAAACCTGTAACTAGACTGACTAAGGAAAAAAAGTGAGAATCCACATATTACCAAAATCAGAAATGAAAGAAGAACTATTACTGCTGACTTTATAGAAATTCAGTATTATAAAGGCCTTCAATCAAAAATTTAATGTCAACAAATGAGACAGTTAGACAAAATGTACAACTTTCTGAAGGACACACAACATCAACAATAACTAATAAGCAGAAAAATCTGAATAGGCCAATAATTATTAAAATTTGCATAAGTAATTAAAAATCTCCCCACAAAGAAAAGCTCAGCCCTTAATGGCATCATAGGTAAATTCTATCATTTAGAGAGGAAATGATACCAATACTTCTGAAACACTTCCAAAAATATAGAGGAGGAGGGACGGTAAATTAGCAATATTTTTTGAAGACAATATCACCCTGGTACCATAGCCAGACAAATATATTTCAAGAAAAGAAAAATGCATACCAGTGTTCATCATATATATGGATGCAGAAATGCTCAACAATATATTAGCAAACTGACTCAGCAATAAACAGAAAGAACTGTACACTCTAACCAAGTGGAATTTATTTCAGTAATGGAAGGTTGTTATAATAACTAAATATAATTTACTATCACACACCATAGTAGTAGATTAAAAGACAAAAAATACATGACCATCACAATGATGAAGAAAAAAATAGACTAAATCTGTCAGCTGTTCCTGTTAAAAATTCCCATCCAACAAGGCATCGAAGGAAACTTTCTCCACTAAAAATTGCATCTGCAAGTTGTGTGGGTGAGTGGGTGGAGGTGGAAGAAGGTATAGGGGGATAAATGGTAATGGAGACATTTTTAAAAATTAAAATAAAGGAATATAAGGGTGTGGTGGTACACATTCAAACAATGTAATGAAAATTTGGCAAAGCACCATGAAAGACATATTAAATAATTCTAAATGATATCATTGCTGGGTAGAGAATCTTGGTTGTAGGTCCCTGCTTTTCATGACTTCGAATATTTCTTGCCAATCCCTTCTAGCCTGAAAAGTTTCTTTTGAGAAATCACCTGACAGTCTTATGGGAACTCCCCTGTAGGTAACTAACTGTTTTTTTCTTGCTGCTTTTAAGATTTTCTCCTTATCTTTAACCTTTGGCATTTTAACTATATGTGTCTTGGAGTGGGCCTCTTTGCATCCATCCTGTTTGGACTCTCTGTGCTTCCTGGACCTATACTTCTATTTCCTTCACCAAATTAGGGAATTTTTCTTGATTTATTTTTTCAAGTAGATTTCCAATTTCTTGCTCTTTCTCTCATCTTTCTGGCACCTCTATGATGTGAATGTTGGAATGCTTGAATTTGTCCCAGAGGCTCTTTATGATATCCTCATTTTTTGGATTCTTTTTTTCTTCTTCTTGTTCTGATTGGTTGTTTTTTGCTTCCTTATTTTTCAAATCATTGACTTGATTCTCAGCTTTATCCACTCTACTGTTGTTTCCCTGTAAATTGTTTTTGTTTTTTTGTTTTTTTTAATCTCAATTAGTGTAGCCTTCATTTCTGACTGGATCTATTCTAAGCTGTTAAGGTCCTGTCTACGTTCCTTGAGCATCCTTATAACCAGTGTTTTGAATTGTGCATCTGATAGATTGTTTATTTCCATTTTGTTTAGTTCTTTTTCTGGAGTTTGATCTGTTCTTTCATTTGTTCCAGGTTTCCTTGTCTCCTCATTTTGGCAGTCTCCTTGTGTTTGTTTATGTGTATTAGGTAGAGCTCCTATTACTCTCTGTCTTGGTAGTGTGGCCTAATGTAGTAGGTGTCCTGTAGGGTCTAGTAGTACAACCTCCCCTATCGCTCATGCTGGGTAGTCAAGGTACACCCTTAGTGTGGGATGAGCGCACCTTCATCATGTAGTTGAGCCTTAATTGCTGTTGTCAAGTCAAAGGAGAGGCAGACAAAGAGCTTCCTGGATAAGACAAAAACTAAAGGACTTCATCATCATCAAACTATTATTACATGAAATGTTAAAGGGACTTATTTAAGAAAAAGAAAATCAAAACTAGGAAAATAAAATAATAATAAATGCATATCAACAATTTAATGTAAAAAAACAAATTAAGCAAACAAGAACAGAGACAGAATCATGGATATGAAGAGGGTTTTGATGGTTGCCAGATGGGAAGGGGGTAAGGGCAAATGGGTGAAGAGGTGAAAGGATTAAGAATTACAAATACATAGTCACAGAATAGCCAAGGGGATATAAAGTACAATATAGGAAATAGAGTAGCCAAAGAACTTATACACATGACCCATGGACATGAACAATGGTGGGGGTCTGCCTGAGGGTGTAAGGGGTGCTGGGTGGAGGGAGGCAAAGAGGGAAAAACTGGGACAACTGTAATAGCATGATCAATAAAATACAACTTAAGAAATAAATTCGCCCTGGCTGGTGTAGCTCAGTGGATTGAGCGCAGGCTGGGAACCAAGCGGTCCCGGTTCGATTCCCAGTCAGGGCACATGCCTAGGTTGCAGGCCAGGTCCCCGCAAGGGCCATGTGAGAGGCAACCATACATTGCTGTTTCTCTCCCTCTCTGTCTCCCTCCCTTCCTCTCTCTCTCTAAAAATAAAAAAAAATAAAAAAAAAAGAAATAAATTCTACAGTGTGAAAAAACTTATATTTAACTGTGAAAATTTTCATGTTTCCTCTCTAAGATAGGAAACTAACAATGTCTGCTCTCATGACTTCTGTTAACATACTACTGAAGGTTCTAGCAGTGCAATAATTTAAGATAAATAAATAAAATCTTCCATAATGGGAAGTAAGATATAAAAGAGTCTATATCTACAGATTATTTGACCATACATATAGAAAATCTAAAGGGGTTGCAAAAACTGCAAAAATAATCAACATGTTTACCAAAATTGATGAATAAAAGATCAATATACAAAAATATTTGTACATATGAGCAGTGAATAATCAAAAATAAAATTAGGAAAGTAGTTTCATTCACAATAGCATCAAAAATAAAAAAAGTGTTAAGGAATAACTAACAAAAGAAATACAAGACTTATATAGTGAAAACTATCAAATGTCACTAAAAGAAGTTAGAGAACTAAATAAAAGGAGACGTTCCATGTTCACAAATTGGAAGAGTAAATATATTAACATAGAATTTCCCACTCAATGTATCTACACATTAAACCCAATCCATCTAAAATGCCAGCAGGCTTTTTTTGCAGACATTTATAAGCTGATTTTATAATTTATATGATTATGCAGAGGACACAGAGTAGAAAAAACAACTCTGAAAAAGAAGAACAAAATTGGAGGATGTCATTTTTTCAGTAAAATATTCAGGTTTTCTTCCACACTACTAAATATCAAATTCATGTTGAAGATAAAATCCACTGTTCTGTCACATCTGGCCACAATCTAATACAAGTTGAATGTTAAGCATGCTTCTGCTTCAGAGCCTTTGCATCTGAAATGTCCTCTCTACAGCGTTTATTTCTGGAATTAGTATAGCATCCTCATGGCTATTCCTTCACTTCCAACTAGTTGTGAGCCCTTTGAAGAAGACTTCTCTATCAAAAATAGGCTTTCTATCTTCTCTCATCCCCATTACTTTACATAAATTATCCTCATTACATTTCCTTTAAGTCTATTATTAAATGTAGAAGCGAACTATCAAAGGTACAGCTACTACCATGAGTAACATAACTTGGAACTATGTTTAAAAAACTTATAAAATACAGAGCAATTAAAATAATAAAAATATACATTTGTTTCACTAGCTATTATATAAATTATCAAAGCTTGAAAAAATTACTATATATTCATTTTAGAAAATTTTCCAGTAGAACAAAATATAGAGGGGGAAAAAAAAGCTAAATCAAGCTTGAACCTCTATTTACATCTGGAATAGTTTTATATTCACATCCATTCTGGATTCATCCCTTTGGCTAGGTTTAACATGGGCTTATTTAGATGAGCTCTTGATGCCAAAAGCCTTTATAGTAATCATGAATAGAAAAGAATTATTCTCTTGACTCAGTCAATGAATAGGAAGCTTTTGTCTAAGTATGCCATGGTCACTCTTATGCATATAAAGAGAAGCCCCATCTTTTCATTAGGACGGCGGAAGAGAAAGAATATTAAAATAGGATAGCCTCTTCAAAAGAAAGGTAAGAGAATAATTTTCATATGGCATCTTGTTAATGGTTTAATGATTAACCCAAGATGATTTAAAAAATAAAACTGGGGGAAAGTAGTGTCAAAATGCTTTACCTATTGTTGTCCTTACTTGTGGAGTCAATCCCGTTACCATATCCTCCTGGTTTCTCACTCTCCTCTCTAACATGGCTTTTTATGGGAGGGACAGTAATTTGTGGGTATGTCAGGGAGTGGTAGGAGAAACTAAAAAAAAGTTGCTCAGCTCCTTCCTCTTCTCCTTGGGACCTGGCTGCACAGAGATCCCAGCTTCTGCTTGGTTATATCCCTATGGGAGGAGATCTGCCCTTATACACTCATACAACTGGGGGGGGGAGCAAATCTGCTTCATCCTAGCATTCAGTATTAGCAAGACACCCTACCCACATTCTCTTAACAGGGCCTGTTAGCCCTCATCTATCTTATTCTTTTCTTATAACTGTTGGTTGACAAAAAGAAAAATCAGGCAGAGAAGATCTTTATATTAGACTTCCTCAAACAACTCGAAACAGGTCTTAACTGACCAGTGTTAATGTCTTGACTGAAACCAAAAACCAAAAACAACAACAACAACAAAAACTCAAAACAGAAGCAGTGAGAATCAGGGAGTAGGCAGTAAAAATTAAGGAGAATTTAAGTCTCTAATATTTAGCATTTTTTAATTATTTTATAATGTGTCAGCTTCCTTAGTTATTAAGTGGTGTTCAAAAGTCTTCCTAATTAAATTTAAGGAATGGGCCAAGAGAGAAAGAGTATCTTTTCTGTGCTTTAACCCCCTTAGATATTTTCATGTAGATCTGCCGCTCAGGAAACTGTACACGGTTATGGAGAGGAATGACTGCAGAAAACAGCAGATGTATGCAGTAAGAGACTAAGATCGCTCTCTTCCCAGTCTACTAATTGAGGGACACTGATCAAAACCATTTGAGATGATAGGCTTAAAAAAAATGGATGAAAAACTGTGAAGCTTCTTTTACCAAAACACTTTTCAAAGGATTTTCTTTGTACATTTTCTAGAATATTATGGCAAATAAACAACTATTCTAATATAAAGGACCCATCGTATCAATTATTATCACTGTCAATCAGAGAATGAAAGCATTCTACAATGGGACTTGACAGAACTGACTATTATGATTGTTTCTGCGACATTTGAAATATGTAAATTAAGACACTTCAAAAAGATTTTGACACAACAGGTTTAAGAGAGAAGGCCTAATTATGTCAGTCAGTGGAATTCAATTACCAGGAGGAATAGATGGACATCCTGGATCAGAGGTTCGATTAAATCTGTACATACATTTTTTTAAGATTTAGTTCAAATAGAAAAGATATTCAAGATCTCCATTCCCTGAGAGTCTATTTTTAAAGGATTATGACCTCCCATTTTAATATTAATTAGAAAAATAAGCATTAGAAAATAGATTCTTTTAAGAGGATAATTTAAATATTCAAATTTTGAAAAACATGCTGGTACATTTTTATATTTTTAAAGAAGTTCCTCCCCAAAAGTCAGATATAGCTAACACTTGACAGGGAGGATGTATCTAGTCTCCAAAGATAGCCCCCCAATGAGCCCTGCTTTCCCAGACTCGTATCTGTGCTCTTAATCTGGGCAGACCCTGTGATCTGATTTTTGCCCAGTAGAATTCAGCAGAAATGATGCTAACTGACTTCCAAGGGTGGATCATAATAAATCTTGAAGCCTCCATTTGGGTCTTCTGAAACACTCACTCAGGAGGAATCCAGATGACATCCAAGACACCACTGTGCTCACTAAGAGGTAGTATGTGGAGAGGTGGCACGGACGCTATTCTTGCTACTCAGCTGTGACACCAGACATGCAAATGAAGTAATTACCTAGGATTTCCAGCCAGTCAGGCCATCAGGTGAGTCCAGCCCCAGCAGCGCTCTGACTACAACTGTATAAAAGACCCTAAGTGAAAGTCATCCAGCTAAACCCTATCAAACTTCAGGACCATAACAGATAATTGGAGCTTAAGACTCTAAGTTTTGGAGTGGGTTGTAATGCAGCTACAGATAACCAGAATAGAAAGAAGTAGAGTGAAAAGAAGTTAGACTAGGTACAAATTAGGAAATTTCTTCATTTTTTTGGTTGACACCACTACTTGTGTGTTATTAAGTAAATCATAATGCACCCGCATCTCTACATTTTTAATTATAAAATGAATGGACTAGACTAGATCTAGGTCAAATATGAAAGGCCACTGAATGGATTCATAGTATGTACACACTACCAAAAATTTAGAGCAGCCATGGCTTTTTTGGGCCTATGGCTTTCAGGAGATTTTCAATGGGGTACTAAACCTTGAGAAGAGATTAATGAGATCAAAGTATCTCTAAAACCTTCCATTTGAAACTTCCATTATTTTATGAAAGCCAAAAAGAAAACGGAAGCTGAATGATTAACCTATAATTGTTGATCAAGAATTTTTAAAATATGGACTTCCGCCAAGATGGCAGTGTAGGTGGACGCACTTCGCTGCTGCTCACAACCAGAGAGTTTAAACAACGAACTCAATAGTGAAAAATAAACAACCAGAATGGACAGAAACAAACTGAAGGGAAGTCCTACACCCAGGAAGTGGGAGAGGAAGTACATCCAGGCCGGTAAGCGGGGCAGAACCAAGCGGAGGAGCGGAGTGAGAGGCAGTTTTCCCAGAGGGACTCACACCACAAGCGCTTAAACAAAACATGACCCCAAACAACAGGTGAACCCCGCAGGCCGGCAGCATATCCAGAGAGGACAGTGGGAACCAGCAGGGCCGAGACTGGCGGAGGAGGCAGTAAGGAACTAGGGAGCGGAGGGTAATAGGGAGCCGGCAGTGAACGGCAGTCGCCATTGCTCCCTCCCAGGCCCCGTCCTCAGAGGAAATGTCACAAAAAAAGTGACCCAGGTTACCAGGCACGGGCGAACACCTAAGAATCCGACAGGTGCACCAAGATAAAAAGAATGAAAACGGCCAAAATGAAAGATCAGAACAAATTACAACTAACGGATGATGACATAGTCAACCTATCAGATGCTCAGTTTAAAACACTGATAATCAAAATGCTAACAAAACTGGAAGAAAGGTAGACACAAATAAATGAACAAATGAAGAATACGATAAAGATAATGAGGGATGACCTACAGGGAACCAACAGGGAAAAAAAGGAAGCTGGGACTCAAACCAATAGTGTGGACCAGAAAGAAGAAACAAGGATTCAAAAAAATGAGGAGGGACTCAGGAACCTCAGAGACATTTGTAAACGACCCAACATCCGGATCATAGGGCTGCCAGAAGGACAAGAGGAACACCAAGAAATTAAACGTATTTTTGAACAGATAATGAAGGAGAACTTCCCAGATCTGGCAAAGGAAATAGGCTTCCTGGAAATCCAAGAAGCTCAGAGAACCCCAAAGAAGTGGGACCCAAAGAGGAACACACCAAGGCACATCATAATTACATTACCCAAGATTAAGAATAAGGAGAAAATCTTGCAAGCAGCAAGAG